>SNQJ01S0143611.1:8208-24429 GCA_010110895.2 Picea sitchensis
CTCAGCCCAGAACACACCCTCTTCAGCAGCTTCTTCCTTCTCTCTTCTCAGCTCCCCCTCCTCTCTTACTCATTCAAATGACAGAATGAGAATTCAAAAGTTACAAAAATGATGATTAGAGGGGGGCTTCTAAGAAAACTAAGAAACAACAAGCACGAGATAGTGAAATTTCCAAAAACCAAACACCCTAGCGCATAGAACACGAACAAATACACACTCTACAAAAAACGGCATTGAACACTAACTGGTTATGTTAAAGTGATCACTGTTTAAAAATGGTCTTGAAAATCGAAATGGCAATGGAGAAGGGTCTTCCAAAGTGTTGAAGTGGAAGAGAGTTGACTAGGGACATTGATGTGGCGTTGATTGGGCTAATTGTTGATGTGGTAGTGGATTGCGCACGATTGTGATGTGGCACTTTGACTAAAGGTTGGAATGATCATGTGCTAGGTGGCAGCCACATGGCAGGGGTAAAAAATCGTCCATTTGTGTGGTTGTTGTAACACCTGCTTGACATGGTTTCGAGGTAGGGTCATGTGGGAAGGCACCCCCCTGATGTAGTCTTTGACACCAAAAGACAACATGTGGTAGAATTTGATGTCAGAGAGTCCACTAGTCTATAGTCCATGAGATAGAGCACCTTGGGTATTGCCCAAGGTAACCATCCCCAAGGCGAGGGCCCAAGGAATGAATGGCACCACAAAGAAAAGGCCCTATTGATGTTGAGATTCATAATTGTTAGCAAGAGAAGTGTACTGAATCAAAACCAACCCAGATTTTGTAATGAAGAAAGAGATAAACAACAGTAGGGAAGCCAAGAGAGGTGCAACCCTAGAGAGAGAAACAAACCCTAGCATATGATCGTGCGAGAGAGAGATAACCCAAGCACAATATAGATCAATCGAGAACAAGAGAGCATAATACATTATGGTGCCCTTAGGCTAAAACACATGGATAATAATGAATGAAATATCACCATGTGAAAATATAAATAAGAGTTGTGTATTTATATGCAACTTAAGAGGTAGGGTGCTTTTCCAAAGAGGTGTTATTGAGTGTACAATGAGTTGAGTCCATAGGCCTTTAGCAAACCTAGAAATATAATGTTAAATTACAAATAATTTCGGTAGTGGCCAAATGTGAAGATTGCACCCTCAATTTTAACCCCCCCCCTTAACTTGAACATGGGGCCATGGAGAGAAGGCATTACATCACACCCCCTCATAATAGGAAATCTCCTACACCAATACGACTCCCCACATTGGTGAAGGTGGCCTTGGGTAGAGATTTGATAAAGATGTTGGCAAGTTGAACCCTTGAGGGATAAAGATTGACATAAGTTGTCCCTCAGAATGGAGGTATCAAATGTAGTGCATTCAAATATCAATGTGCTTTGTCTTTTGATGATCCACAAAATAGAGTTGTGGGAGTTTCTTGAGGAAGACCCCACTAGTCAAGAATCATCCACATCTAGGCAAGGTGCTTACCAATGAGAACAACAATAACATATTCGATGCTTATGGAAGAGAGATCTACAACCCGTTGCTTCTTGAAACACTAAGAAACTGGTCTAAGACCAAGAGTAAATAAGAACCTTGAAGTGAATCGTCACCCATCATGATCACCAACCTAGTGAACATTAGAAAAAAGCCACGACGAAGGATGGGAGTGCCTATTGAATAATGGATTCCTATTTGAGTAGTGCTTTTGAGGCAACACAAAATATGTTTGGCAGTTGGTTAGTGACTCTCGTGAGACTCCAACATATATCTAGAGCACCTGTTGAAAACCAAGGTGATGTATGGATTAGTATGAGTAAGGTAGAGTAAAGTGTTACCATACTTGTGGTTTAACTCGTGATTTTCTAAGTTTGGATTGAATCGGCCTCCAAACAATCCGATTCAAGTTGGGGCGAGTCAAACTTGTGTTGATCGACTTTGACTTGGTCAACGCAAGTCAAACTTGCGAGTCTCTAGTTTGACTCATTCAAGTCCCTAGGATGCCTTTTAAAACCCTTTTCAGTGTGATTTTAGTCATTCTCAACATATTTCAGCTAAATTTTTCTTTGTTGGCTACAAGTGACAAACAATGCTACATGAGTATATGCATATATATTTATATTTTTGTACTTTATTCCCAATCCAATTCGAACTCTTCGCTCTTTTGCCTTGTCGAGTTTTTTTAGATTCAAAGTTGGGTAATATTGGAGTAGATTGCCTACTATAGAGTGGTAGATAGTAGCATCAAATAATGGCGATACACGAAGATAAGATAATCATATTAATGTCCAACAAATGACCACAAAGTAGGTCAATGGGACTACTGAGTACAACGATGTCGATACAAAGTAGGAGTATCAAAATGTCTCCTATATAAAGTGCAAGAATTTAAGTAAATCATGAGATCTATGCTAAACATGGAAAACCCTCGACAATTTGCCTAAAATTTCATCCTAGAAGCAAGAGGGGTGCAAACAAGCTTACAATTCTCCATCTTGAAGTGTTGTAGAAGATCTAGAGTATACTAAGGTCGAGAGAGTGGTATCCCATAGGAACATTGAGGAATTTGGAGATTGAGAAAGTAAGTGGAGTAGACCCAATCAATTATCTCAAAAATGTCTTGAAGTCGTAGCTTTAGTTGTTTAATAATGGATGGTGAATGAGGACTGATGATGAGGTCATCAACATAAAGTGAAACAATGAGTGTTTGACTATCGCGATGACAAACATAGAGATCCTGCTTAGCCTTGCAACGAGATAAGCCATGAGTGAGAAAGAATGTTTGGATTTTCTCATACCAAGCTTGAGGTGTCTGTTTTTGCCCATACATAGACTTCTTGAGCTTGCAAACTAATGAGGTAGGGCCATTCTGAACAAATCCTTGTGGCTGCTACGTATAAATTTCCTCTTGAAGGTCTCCATGAAGAAAGGCACTTTTGACATCCATTTGATGAACTTCCAGTTTAGTGAAGCAACAATAGATAGCATCATTTGAATTGAGTTCATCCTAGCAATCATAGAAAATGTCTTAGTGTAGTCAACACTCTCTTGTGAATATCCCTTAGCAACAAGCAAAGCTTTATGTTTTTCTGTTTGTCCATCAACACCAAAGTTGGTCTTGTAGACTCATTTACTATGTAAGGCAACCAATTCCCAACTTTGATTCTTGATCAGGGCATCATACTTAGCAAACATTGTTGCCATCCATTCAAGGGATTCTTTGCCTTGATTATAAGTAGTGGGATCTTCGTCATCATCCACCTCGGCGAGAATGATTCGTGGAGTAGAAGGCTTTTGTCAAGGATGCAGTTTTCTTTTAGGTGAAAGGAGATTGATAGAATCCTTAAGAGTGGATATAGGCCCTTAGGGATAGGTCTCGACCTAGTTGGAGAAAGAGGAGCTAGAGTCAAAAAACTGGTTGAGAGGTCACCTTCAACATTATGAAGTAGGAATGTTGGATGGAGCATTCTGTATAGAAGAAGAGACTTTTGCAATAGGAGATCTTGACAAGTCATCAATAAGGTCCTTCTCATCATCATCTATCTATCTAGTCACTATAGGAGTGCTTGAGGAAAAACTTATAAGAGGAAGATCATCATTAGGATGTGAAGGAGTGAGATCAACTGAAACATGTTGAGAATCATCTATAGGCGAATCATCTATAAGAAGCAATGGAAAAGATCTTGGCGAACCATAAGTAAGAACTTCATCAAAGCCAACATCTCTACGTTCAATCACTTTGTGAGTTGAAGGGACCTACAGATGATATTATTTGGAAACTTCATTGTAACCCACCAGAATGCGGTAGTGACTTTTAGGCTCCAATTTGTTTTTCTTTTCTCTAGGAATATGGGTCCATGCATTTGATCCGAAAATTCTAAAATGTAAAATTAAAGGTTTGTTTCCATACAATTTCTCATAGGAAGTAGGCCTCCGACTGATTATGTGGGTTGCACTAACTGCTTCCCATTAGAAATTTAGCTCCATCTGCACATAACAAGCCATTTCCATATTAGCTCTATTCTTTCAGTCTGCTACATTTTGCCGTGGAGCATGAAAGACTTCTCCAAACTTAGTGGTGTCAATGATGACATCTCCATATCCTAAAACTAGTAGGGTTGAATTATTATCAATGAACACTTTCTCTCTATTGTGTTGTTGTCAATAATTAGAGAGCAAGTGTCGGTGTTTGGTCAAATGCTTGGTAGCTCTAGAGTTAGAAATCCATTTTCTGTGAAGTGGAGGACCAATATGCAAAGTGCATGGCTAGATGTGCACTGTAAGACGAGTCTACTAGGTTCAACTTGCCTTTATAGACCTAAGAAAGAAAGGTACGAATGTTTTCCGAAAAAATCTGCGATTTTTTTTTGCAGTAGAAGATAGGAGGAAGAGAGTGTTGGCCTTGAAGGATGGTGAAAACCCTAAAAAGAAGAGTTGGCCTTGAAAGAGGGTCAAAATTATTACAAAAACACTTTAGGAGACATTGAAAAAAGGACGTGTTAGCTTTGAGGGAGGGTTGTAAACCTTAAAAAATAATGATCCAACAAACCCTAGCTCAACAATACAAATAAGCTTGAGTGATGCATCTAGCCAAAAGTCTTTTTGGGTCATCTGCTAAATTGAGTGGGGGAGGTTCACACTTGCTTTGATACCATGTTGAGATTCACAAATGTTACTAAGAGAATCATACTGAACCAAAACCAACCCAAATTCTACAATGAAGAAAGAGATAAACAACACTAGGGAAGACAAGAGAGGCACAACTCTAGAGAGAGAAACAAACCCTAACACAAGTGCGCAATAGAGTGAAATAATCCAAACACAAGATAGATCAACTAAGGATAAGAGAGTGCAATGTTTTATTGTTCTTAGGCTAAACCACATGTATAAGGATGAATAAAAGATCACAATGTGTGAAAATACAAATAAGAGTTGTGTATTTATACACAACTAAAGAGGTAGGGTGCTTTCCCCAAGAGGGGTTATTGAGCCTACATTGAGTTGACTAGGTCAGTGTTAACCAAACCTAGAAATATAACATAAAATTACAAAGTCGACTGTGGCCAAATGTGAAGATTACACCCTTGATTTTCGTAGCAAGGAGGAGCATGTGGGCCAAAAGGGGTGCCAAAAAGGGGACTCCAACAATGATGACTGTTGATTGTGTGGAGGGAGGTGTTGGAAAAAATGGTGTCAAGGCCAAGCATGAGATGATGAGACAGAAGGGTAGCTCAACCACTTAGGAGAGTAAGTGCCCACGAGAAAATAACTTGAATAGAGGTGCCAAGCTAGAAAACCTCAATATGCAAAAAAAGCCTTGCTGGAAATACTTGAGATGAGTTTGCAAAGAGAGGGGCCATGGAAAAAAACCAAGCTTGAGACCAAAATCACAACAAAGAAAAGCATTGAGAGGGTTAAAACAAAGTCCACAAGATACTACATGTAACAGTGGTAGGAAACCACCACAAAAACTAGGAGATTGCCTAACAAAATCAAAGAGTCACGTTGTAATAATATTAAAACAAAAACTAGATAAACCAAAGTTTTAATGCCATTCAAAACGAACAACCACGATTCATTGGAGTGAAATCTTTAGATTAGAGGCAAATAGAGGCCTTTTTCGACGAAACAAAGGCAAATCTAACTAAAAACATACTTAGGGTGCAATGGAACCATAGTTGCCAGAACGTGGAATGGAGCAGGAGCTTTTTCGGGAGCGAGAGCATCATTTTCCAAAAAACCTTAGGAGCGGATCATCTTGGGAACATTCTTTATATATATATATATATTATATTGCATTTATATTAAAAAAACATGCATAATTCCAAATTAGTTGCAAAATATATGAAAACATGCATATTTGTTCTACTTGTAGACAAATACTACATTATTATGAAGTTAGAAATGCCATCCATAGTACATTAATTATTATATTGAAACTTTGAAAGAAAGCGTTATATTAAATGACAAACATAAATGACAAGCAATGTTCCACCATCGCTTATATCGGGATCCACATCATTAATACCATCCTTCTTCCTTTGCCTCTTGTCTAGCCTTTGCCTCTATCTTGATCCTGCAAGGAGATTAGTCGACAACACCCAACTTTGATAAAACTACCTAATCCTAGCCTTAAAATATGGTAGAAAAAGCTTAACACGCCTAATCAATGATTTTGGTTTGCGTGAAGGGTACATTTTTGCTAAGGCCATGTCAAAGGAGTTTAACAATCAACACCACCAAGATTGGCGTACATAAAGGGCTTGGTGCTCTTCTTTAAATGCCAATCACATACTCTCATACGTGGTAGAATCCAATGAAAATGTTGCAATCCCATCAATCTTGAAATCCTGAAAACTATTAAGTCTGCGGAATTTTGAATGGGATATGAAATTCTACTTTCTCCATATGAAGTCCGACGAGGTTGGAACCACTCTCGAACATCCTGAAACAATTAATGGTAATGTTAAAAATTTAAGTAAAAGTTGACATTTCCTTTATCTTTCTTTTTTATCCTTTTACTTCAAGAATTTAACATTACCATTAGGGAGTGTCTAGGAAGCGCCTTGGGAGCGCTCTTCCAAGCTCCGAGAGCGTCCCAGGGAGCGTGGTGCTCCCAAAAGGGCAAGGGCCGTCCCAAAATTACCTGAAGCGCGCTCCCTGGATGCTCTCGGTTTCTAGCCTGGTAGCAGTGGGGGTTGCACTCCCGATAACACCAAATGGAACAATCAAATTTCCTCCATGATGCATGCATTTTGGCAAAATAGAACAATAAGCTCAAATCTTTGAGAGCTAATAACATGAGCTCCATACATCCAATTTTAAATTCGAAAAAAGGATTTGAAGCTCTTCAAATATTGAAGATAGCTACTAGATTCAATTCTATAAAAAACAAATAGGTCTTTGACATGCACTCAAAAGGCATTCATAGTTGTCACAATCTACCTCAATCTTTGAACAACATTGGAATTGACCTCACATGGGATTTGACACCTCATTGGGATATCGCAAGTTGGCAACCACAACAATGGACACCGCAAATAAACACTTGACACAAATCAAAGTTCAAGACAACAAGATTTTGGTAAACTGTCAAAGAGGGAAACGTCCACTAAGCAACAAAAAAGTTTCTATTATTGTTCAAGAAAGCTTACATCCAGTACAATACTCTCTGTAATGTGGTGTAACTAATAAATGATCACAATGATCTTCCAATAGAGATCATGGTGGTATAAGGTGAAAGAACACAAATCAAGTGTCGTGAATACCAAGATTATGAGGACTATAAGTTCATCTATGCACAAAATAGAATGGTGACCATCAGATAACTCAAGTACAAAAGAACAATAAAAGCACACATGACTAGAACATTAAACCAAGTTGGTCTGAAACAAACTACCAATATCTAATATACTATCAGATAGTCCATTTGTAAATATTATAGTAATGTTTCCTTTTGGCCCATACTTTTGAAAGCAATAGATGCTTTGGGTACATAGAAGATTGTTGAATGGATTATTGAAAAAAATATAGAAACAATTGAGATCATGGACCCYATTAACATTGAATTTGCCCATGCAAATTCAAGTGTTAATTTCCAGCATGTTCGTGAGTACATTTGGGATCAAAATAGACTTCTCCAAAGTCCATCTTGATTGATTTGCATCGACAGTTCGTGAGTACCTTGGCTATATAGTTTGATCTATAAATGAGGAACTTGTAACCCACTCGCTTCACCAACATGGACACTTTGTGAAATTAAAATTTTGGTCTCCATTCTCAATCTTATGTAGAGATACCTATCTTCACGATGGCTCCAAGGATTCTTTTCTTGGTTCACCTACACACAAACAACTAGTATTGAGTGCAAACCACTGTTCCAGAGGGACGTGTCCCCTAGGGTTGGGGGTGTGCCCCCCCTCTTCCCACACTTAGGGGGCTAGGGGGCGCCTGTGGAAATGTTTCCCATGCCCCCCTTTTTGGGAAATGTAGGGAAATGCATTGGAAAAAGTGTCCCTAGTGTGGGGAGTTCGTTTCTCAAAAAGGGGGGGCAATTGGGCATCCTCCTCGAAAAAGGGGGCATCTACTCTCCCCCCCATTTTTTGTCCGTAAAGACTAAAAAAAGTCAGATTTGAAGAGGATATAGAGAAGGATATGAAGACAGATATAGAGGAGGATTTGAAGACAAATATAGAGGAGGGTCTTAAGGATTAGAAAGACAAAGAATTATTTAGATCCCCTATTTCTCACTTTTGTTCCACTTGTTGGTTTTCTTCTTTGACACTTTCTATCTCTAGTTCTTGTTGTTTGTTTATTTTCTTTCTTCTTGCCCATGTTCTATCTTGAATGCACTACTATGTATTTCTTATTTAATTGCAACACAATAAAAAAGATCTTTTGTTTTGTAGACAAAAATCTCCAACAAGCTCAATAAATTCCTAGCAGCAATGCTCCNTTATTTTCTTTCTTCTTGCCCATGTTCTATCTTGAATGCACTACTATGTATTTCTTATTTAATTGCAACACAATAAAAAAGATCTTTTGTTTTGTAGACAAAAATCTCCAACAAGCTCAATAAATTCCTAGCAGCAATGCTCCCGCAAATATATTTTTGGCAACAACTTATAATTCACAATGATGAATTTGCATGGGATGAATTGTTTAGTATTTACATTGCACAATGATGAATTTGCATGGATGGATTGTTATTGTTGGGATTTTATCATTATTATTTTTATTTTTATAATTTTAGAGATGGGGACCCCTATGCTAGGGACCCCGACATCCTCCCATCCCCCATGATTTTCCCTAAAATTGGGGATGGTTCCCATACATCCCCAATGTGCGTTTCCTCGCTCCTGCGATCCTGCATCCTAGAAACTTGGTGGAGCATTGGCACAAACTACTCTATAACACTTTCTATGATTGGTGAGATGGCCTGATCTCTGGTGTAACCTACACACAAGCAACCAGTTGACAATGCCAATAATAATTGAGACTCTGCAATTACTCTATCATCGAGAACTCTATCTTCGGTGCAACTCCTTTGCATGTTGATATCCAACTGAACTAGATCTATCAAGATGATCAAGGTTGAGACACCTTCATGGTTCTACATGTGTATTTAGTGTTGATTGTAGTGGCTTGATTGAGGAATTGTGAACCTCTCCCAAATGTTCAATGCTTTGGGCAAGACCATCCAGCCGATGGTGTCAGCTATGGATGAAGCTTGTTGGGGTTAAACACCAACAACCAAAATTGCTTATGCACAAGGTTTATAGTGTTGATTTTACCACTTCAACCCAACACTCGACAATTAGCTTAAAATAAAATCACTTTATCTACTAAAGGCACAACCGAGTAATCAACTAAACATGCAACGAAAGCATAAACAAGGAAACCAAAAATCTTGCACACAAGTCACCAATATTTTCGGGTAAAACCCCCCGGAAAAACCCCGGAGGTAAAACTAGTACTTAGATGCTTTTATTAAGGTCAAATTAGGGCTCCCATAATAGGGAAAATGGCCACTGAGAGAAATACAACTACAAACAAACCTGGCACAATCTGCTTTGTTGTATGGCCCTGAACAACACGTTTTTCGAGGTGTACGCGTCTTCCCTTTGTCACACCCGCGTATACGTTCCTGTCTCCACTGGCACCTGGGTACACATATGGAAATATTGTACAACTTCCGTACGACGCTATGCTTTCCTCTAGCTTCTATCAGTTGAAACCCACGTGCAACTGCCCCTGTTCTCTCTTCTCCTTGACTTGTATGATCTCTAGATGAAAATCCTTCTCCACCTATCCAAGATCTTGAATCACAATCCTTCGTGATTCAACCCTCTCTGCATCAACACTTGGATGAAATCTCTTCACCCAATCAGTGCGATCTCCTTACTCTCGTGTAAGCAAAAGTTCTTCTTTGCTTCTACACTCTCAACCCTCTTCACACTAGCAAAAGTCCTTCTTTGCTATGTCTGACCTTGATCTCTTGCCAAAGTGTCTTCTCCTTTACCCTAGCCTTGCTTTTATAATCATGCGTTATAATCTATTACTAATGTCCAAAGTGATTGGCGGTTGAGATTACTTCTCACACTCACTTAAGATTTAGATTGCATGCTAATTACTTTTAGCATTTTCCTTAAATAACTCAATCAATTAACAAAAACACTTTACTTTAATAATTACATTAACTAAAGTGAAGTCTCACACTTAGAAGGCTTTCGACGACTTCCACATGCTAGACACATGCCAATGTGGAAGTACCTGTCCGATGCTACCATGCATCAACACTCCCTCTTAGTGAGGAAGGTACTTCTCCCACCTGAAGTTGGCTCTGTCTTCGCTACCAGATCCACTACCATGGCTGCTCTCCAATCCACCTGATTGGTTGCTTCCTTTGACACAAAAGCTATCCCTGCCATCTCGCTTGGACCTGTCTTCGAAGACTTCCCTCTGATAATGCTCCTAGAAGCCTCCTGCTCTTGAGCATCCTGCATTGTCATCTCGTACCATGACTCCTTCTCGACAGACTTGGAAGGTTGCTCCTTCCCACTTGAACCTGAAGGCCGACTCCCTCTGACCTACTCAACCTTCGGAGCTACCTACTCCTTGTTCTCTGTCACTTTGCTGCTTGCCATTGCTCGCATAGGATGGCCCTTTAGCCTATACAAGTTTCTCTCTCTAACTCCTAGAACAACTGTTGTGTTTGAGCTAGATCCTTTGGGCTTGATCAACGCCTTTCCATCCTGGAACGCTACGTTAAATTCTTTCTTCTCAATTACTAAGACTGAGAGCACACTCTTGAGTTCTAGCACCCATAACACATTTGTCACTCTCAATGTGCCTTGTGACTCCATCTGGAATGGCATTGTTCCAGATCCCTGCACTGCATGCTTGGTCCCCATACCAAGTTCCACATACAAATCTAAGTCAGAGTTTGTGAATCTCTTGAACACCTCTCGTGCTCCTATCATATGACATGTGGCTCCACTATCTATCAACCATGCACCAGCTGATATGGTGCCCAAGGAAGTCTGGGAAACAAGTAAGAACTCTATCTGTTCAAACTTCTTGCAAAACTCATCCATTTGAGTCTTTGTTAGCGCAACTACCTCTGGTTGCGTTTCATTGCCACCCTTTTTCCTGTGCGGATATTGCCCTGCATAATGCCCACACTTGTGAGATGCAAAGCACTTGACTTTGCTCATGTCCTTCTTCTTGCTGTCTTGAAAGGTAGACTCTCCACTGACAATCTTCTTGAACTTTCCCTTCTTTGCCCGACTGGCAAGAGCAAGGTTCTCATCATTCTTGTGCCGACCTCCATTGAAATATTCATCTCGAAGCTCTTCCTGAACGAAGTCATCCCACAACCTTGACCAATTAGGAAGTGTTTCTCGTGCCACAATTCCTTTGATGAATGATGTCCACTCCTTCGTGAATCCTTTTAGCGTCGTCCTCACTAACTTTGAATCAACCACTATCTCCCCAACTGCAGCCAATTCATCTCGAACCTGTTTGATTCGGGTGAGATAACTTGTCATCGTATTTGATCTTGTCATCTTTGTGTCTCTGAGCTTCTCTCTTAGCACCATTTTGCGATTCTCATTCTTGCTCTGAAATAAACCCTTCAAAGCCTCCCACATGTCCTTGGCAGTGTTCTGAGCATCTGTTGGAGGAGTTATCTGAGTATTATCAAATTCCCAGATCCCATTCTCCATCAACACCAACATGATTCTCTCCTTTCAGGGACTATAGTTGGAAACCCCATCCAACCTATCCTCAAATCGCAACCCAGTTGCCATCTCCAAGATCTGATCTGATAACCCTCTGCTGAAACTGCCCATGTACTGTCCTGTAGGGCCCTGTATGCGCCTGTCACCATTGCAGCTTGTGTATATACGCACCTATCCTCACTGTAGCCCACATACACGTGATTATCTCCAAAGATGCATGCATATGTACGCGCTTGTCCCTTTTGTGACCCGCGTACAACTTAGTAAACTTGCAAAACCCTCGCTCTGCCTCAGTACGACTGTTTCCTAAAACTCATTCTTCGATTTCTGCATGATGGTTATAGATCTGACAAGATCTTCTTGTAGATTTGATAGATCTACGTGCAACTGCTATGGATCTGAAATTTTGCTTCCTCTTAGAGCATGGGCTCTGATACCATGTTGATTTTACCACTTCAACCCAGCACCCGACAGTCAACTCAAAATAAAATCACTTTATCTACTAAAAGCACAGTTAAGTAATCAACTAAACATGCAACGGAAGCATAAACAAGGAAACCAAAAATCTCACACACAAGACACCAATATTTTCGAGGAGAAACCCCTGGAAAATTCCCGGAGAGAAAACCAGTGCTTAGATGCTTTTATTAAGGTCAAATTAGGGCTCTCATAACATGGAAAATGACCCACTGAGAGAAATGCAACTACAGACAAACCTGGCACAGTCTGCTCTGTTGTACGACCTTTGAACAACATGCTTTTCGAGGTGTACACGACTTCCCTTTGTCACAGCTGCGTATACGCGCTTGTCTCCACTGGCACCCGCGTACATGTATGAAAATATTGTACGACAACTTTTGTACGATGCTACACTTTCCTCTGGCTTCTATCGGTTGAAACTCACCTGCGGCTGCCCCTGTTCTCACTTCTCCTTGACCTGTATGATCTCTAGATGAAAATCCTTCTCCACCTATCCAAGATCTTGAATCACAGTCCTTCGTGATTCAACCCTCTTTGCATCAACACTTGGATGAAATCTCTTCACCCAATCAGTGAGATCTCCTTACTCTTGTGTAAGAAAAAGTTCTTCTTTGCTTCTGCACTCTCAACCCTCTTCACACTAGCAAAAGTCCTTCTTTGCTATGTTTGACATTGATCTCTCACCAAAGTGTCTTCTCCTTTACCCTAGCCTTGCTTTTATAATCATGAGTTATAATCTATTTCTAATATCCAAAGTTATTGACGATTGAGATTACTTCTCACACTCACCTAAGATTTAGATTGCATGCTAATTACTTTTAGCATTTTCCTTAAATAACTCAATTAATTAATGAAAGCACTTTAAATTACATTAACTAAAGTAAAGTCTCACACTTCGAAGGCTTTCGACGACTTCCACATGCTAGACACATGCCAATGTGGAAGTACTTGTCCAATGCTACCATGCATCAACATATAGCTCTCTGCTTAATGGAACCAACACAACGACGTCTCAATTCCAAAATTATAATTGGAACCCTACTTTTGAATATGAACAAGTCTAATCCTTTGAGATGGTTTTACCGTTCATCCCACTTTGGCTCCTTGAGATCGTTTTCCTTGATTGCACGGTCTTTGGACTTGTTTCCACACAAAATGAACAATGCTACTAGCTTGCCATGCAGTGTTTGGACATCCAAAATAACTCAGCTAAGTGAACCTTCAGTTGCAATGACCATAAGCATGTACTCAGGCTTCAACTCAAGCTGTCAATACAAGGTAATGCTCATATATATATATATATATATATATCCTTCGTAGTAAGCATAGTGTTTTGAATGAAGCTTTCACCGACAATTGGCATATAATTCACAATGCCTTCCTTCCAAGTCTTATATGATTTTAATCAAACTCCCATTCATTTAAAGTTTAAATACCATTCAATGGCACTTAATTAACAGATATATGGGATGGCAATTATTTGAAACATATATGAAATGGCTTTATATAACATGAGAATTAAAACCCTTCCACACTGTGCTAATGCTTTGGACCATGAGATGCCAACGTAGACTGGAAACACCAAATGCCATATTCGATGAGAGGGAGAGTAATTAAAAGTTCATGTTTTAATTTGATGGCACAAATTACCAACCAACAACATCCAAATCAAGCACACACCCAACAACAATCCAATGTAGCAGCCCAATTGTACGACTCCAGAGAGAAAGAGAGAGGGCCTCTTTGGGCTGTGTACGGCCTCAAACCTCTTCCAATTGCTATGTATGGCTGCCCACGACCTCCAGCCAAGTTTAAAATGCAAATTTGGTTAAGGAAGATGTGTATGGCCCTCTGGTTCAAGAAATTCGCTGATTGTGGCTATCTAACAGCCAATGGTCTCCTTCAAACAATGAATTGCCAGCCAATGATCACATCATGATCAAACAATGAATTGCCAGCCAATGATCACATCATGATCAAACAATGAATTGCTAAATTCTGAGAATGGAAACTCAACTGAGAATTTTCAACAGAAAAATTATCACAACCATTGATATTAGGGACTCCACAAATTGGACGCTCTGTGTCATCTGACTATTGTTATTCCTCCCAAATATGAATAGAAATTGATTTTGATCAAGAGATATCAATAATATATTCGAATATTCATCATATCCATTCACTTAACACAATTGGGAGTAACAATACCATCCAATAACCATTAACACACTGAGAACAACACATGAAACATGAAGAAGAGCATCATAATGCATGCATGGAATTTACACAACAAAAAGATCAAAAACACCAAAAACACCAAAAACACCAAAAACACAGAGATTTTATCTTGGAAACCCAACTAGGAAAACTAGCTTCGAATAGTTGCTCAGTTTTCATTTTAGTAATCTTAGGTTACAATGCAGCCCATGGCTCTATGGCATCCTCACTTCCCAGCAAGCAAAAAGCCCTTTGAGAGTCAAGTTACAAGAAGTCATAGGAGAGCTGGGGAAATGGAAAGGCCAAGAGACCGAATTTTCATTTCCCATTTCTCTCTCTTGTTCTCCTATTCCCTTTTTGTCTTTTACATTTAATTCTTTGTTCTTTTCTCTTTTCTTTTCTTGTTTACAATTACTTTCTTTATTGGTACATTTCCTTTTCTTGTTTTCTACCTGTTACAAAAAAATCTAGCACTCCCACATAATGTGAAGTCCCGAGCATCAAGGGGCTAGCTTGTGCAACTCAGGAAGGCTACCCACTGTCACCATAGTAGCTCTTTTTTTCTCTTTTTATTGGCTCTTCTCCAACTCAAGGGGGGCTTCCTTAAATAAGATTGCTAAGACTATGAGTGGGCGTCTTAGGTAATGTATGAAGAGTAAGCCTTAACAAAATGTATGGTTGTAGTAGTATATGAAATGGGATGGAAGTGGAACTGGGATAAGGACAAGATAGGAAAGTGAAGGACAAAAACAAGGGATGAAAAGAGATGGAAGGAAACCAATGCCTATCAATCATGGGCTAATGGAGTCATAAGGCAGTGGATAAATGAGAGAACTAATGTGTTACAAACAACTATTTGAAGCAGGTCATATGGCAGAAAAGGCTTGTTTACCATCTTCCACCAATTAGTAGATGAAGGAACTATTTGATACATTCATCTTTAAGTTGTATACTTAAGGTAGAAAGGGCCTAATTTGATACATTTGAACCTTAAGTATTTGCTGAAATGTGTTGTAGAAAACTAGTCTTGGAGGGCTAAGATTGCCACTCATCAATCAAATATAAAGGTTCTGTTTTATGGCTGAAATATACTTCCAAATCTGCGACTTGGTTGATAGAAGAAAGGAGAACAAATGTAGAAATAAAAAAACAAATAAAGCAAAAGGGAGAAGCTCCTCAAATTGATTTACTCCTAGATGAATAAATTCATTACTAAGCCTCTATAAAAGAATGACAACAAGAAGAATCTACAATGATACGAATAGCGAATTGAAGAGCATAAATAAACCATACATCAAAGTGGATCAATACCTCAATCTTCCATTAATCTTCTAGAGTGGTAGTATAAAGGAGCTCCATCAAGCTTCAATTCCTAAACTTGATACTTAATCACTTCTCTAACTCCTAAATCTCCAATTGCCGCTTCCAAATGAAATGGAGAGAAACTCCTCTTTATATAGAGTGAGTTAAGTCTATCATATAATAAAATATATTATCATTTTAACTAACTCCATGACAAGTCAACAAATAGTAAAATATTGTAGTAGTTAGTCCATGGTTGACAATATCAAGGCATGAGGACACTATCCTCCTCAAGAGAGGTCACCCTCATCCAAAAATAGGTAATGATATGCAACGATAATGTAACGCCCCTCCTAGCTAAGGATGACTACTCAGTCAACTGGTGAATTTTTTTTTTCTTTTTGAAACTGTGGGTGCGCGTGTGCAAAAGAAACATCCCCCCTAGACTCTATGTCAACCTTGAACCAACAGGACGCAAGTAA
>SNQJ01S0143613.1:7499-24429 GCA_010110895.2 Picea sitchensis
AGAAGCAACTTCCTGGAGCGTAGTTGAGCGAATCAAGGCCCTCGCCATGGAATGTAAGAAAATCAGTGATCACAGTTCCCAGACTTATGAGCGACTCACTAAGAATCCAAAACTGAAGGCACTGGAGTCACAGCTCCAGGAGGCAAAGCAGCAAGTAGAAACAATATAGGCGTAGTTGAAGCCCCTGTCGGTTGTTGAAAGGATGAAGCGATCCCAAGAGCAGTGCATTGCTCAACAACAGGTCCACACCATTTAGAGAAAATTCATGGAAGTAACTTAGAGGCTCCAACCTATACAGGATGAGGCTTTCCAACTATTCGCAGAGATCGAAGGCCCAGGAGAAGAACTGGAGCAAGTCGTCACTGCAACTAAAGAATGCCTAGAGGGACCTATCAATGAAGCAGTCATCCAAGAGTTCGATGAACAAGAGGTCATGGCACAACAACAAGTCGAAGCAGCTCGAGTCAAGCTCGAGACTTTTGAAGTAGAGCTACCTAGATCAGAGTGACTCAGGATGAGTCACAGGTGAGTGTTGGGGGCATGTTGGCCCTTGACCAAGTTTTGAGGATCCTTGGTCATGTTTGACCTATTTTTGGGACATCGACAAGCTGTCAAAGGTGGAGCGCAAGACGAAGCGGAGATCGCCGGATATAGGCCCCTTTTTAGGGAGTTTTGGGTTTTGAACTTATGTAATGGGTATGGGAATGTCGGCCCATGGGTTTACACATGTTTAGGCCCAATTTTGTAATGTATAAATATGTGCTAGGTGATGTAGTGAGTATGAATGGATAAGTACCTTTTGGCTATATGCAAGTAATAGTTGTAAGTGCTCTGTGCATGTTGTGTGAGACTTGAAAATCTGAGTGCAAGTGACTGTAAGAGACTGTATGTAGGCTTTGTGTTGTAACCTATCTTGGGGAAGGAGGATCTAGCGAGCGCACAGATCTCTTGTCCTTTGTGAAGTTGATATTGAGGCTCTCTGCGTGTGTGAAGACTAAGAGAAGATAATAAAGAAGATGAAGAGTTGTTGGACGTAACCCTAGGGTGGGGGTGAACCACATCTGTGTCCCAGCTAGGTTGTAGACACTTGATTCTTGCAACCCCCCATGACTCTACCTTGGGTGAGACTTCATCTCCTTCGCAAGTGTTGCCGAAAGGGCCGATAGTTAGGGTTTTGTTGGTGTGTTGTTGTAGTGTTGAACCCCAGGTCTGCCCCTATGAAAATAGGTATATTTATTATCCTCTCTCCACCATGAATCCATCACCCGGCCGGTGTCTTGGTGCTCATAGCAATTTACAACGAAATATGTGTTCAACCGCTCTTCCGGGTCTTTAAGCTTGTAATAACTCTGCACCTCTACTGGAAGGAAAACCCTGAAACACTCGCCATTGACATCGTTAATCAAACACTTTTGTGTGTCCATGTGGTCGATGAGCCACTTTATGAGTTCTATGTAGGGGAACATTGGATTTATTCTTGCCACCATGTGCAATTATGATCTTCGATGTTTGGAAAAACTTCATCATCAAGATTTCTCATATCGGGGTCGCTGTGCGGGATATATTCTGGGAATTCTTCCCATATGATCTTCTTAAAGAGTTCTCCCTAGTGTGGGAGTACCGCCTTGGTCCCTATGCTTTCCTTCGTGTCTCCAAAGGCTGGAGGTTGAGTGAAAACCTTCTTGGTAGATGTTCTGATGATTGGTTCCAGCCTTGGAGCAAATTCTAATTGTTTTGCGGCCGCTGGGGAAGATCCTTCTCCTACCTCTGGTTCCTTTAGCTTTGACACTCTCGAAGGTTGCCTGGTGGTTAGTTTTCTTGGAGGCATTTTTCCTGCAATCAAAACAATCCTTTAGGGCCTATGTACAGAGATACATTGGATAAAAATGTATATATGAAGTGAAAACACAGAAAATCCAGACTGGTACATACTTGTAACGCTTGCTAAACCTTGTTGTTTGATACTCACGAGATCTCAAAAAATTTTGAATTGATCATCTCGCTTCTATGGATGCTCTCAAACTCCTTTGGGCGCAGAATGGTCCCGTTTACAATGACTCAAGGGAATTTAAATGGGGAAGAACTTACCGTGTCGTATCAACCAATTAATTCAGGTGATGAGTGAAAATTCAAACAAATCTACCACCGAATATCTGTAATTTAATTCATCGTGGGTCTATGACGGAGGCGCGAAGGGTAAGTGTTCTATCAGTAATTTCAAACAATTGTTTTTATTCACACACAAAGTAGTAACTAATGCGAGATTTGGAATTAATTAACCACTTAAAAGCTCAGAATCTAATCGTATCTAGCTCCAAAACGTCCCATCGTGTCACTTTCCCAGTGGGCGGATCAGGGATCGGGGATGTGCTAAGGATGTTTCCGTTGATATCCTTCTGCAAAAAACCTCTGATGCCAATCAATTTCATCGTACAGTGATGACGTGGAAAATATGGCTTAGGACACATGACAATGAATACCGGTGACTCAACTCGCTAGTATTAGTCGGAGTCGGGACTTTCTTCAACTTGTGCGTTCTTAAACTAAACTTGGGATTGTTGATGTCGAAAGGGTATCGAGGATCAGCGATCGGGAATAAACCTATCACGTAATTTCCTTTGGGTTAGAGTCTTCGAAAAAATGTTGATGTTGAAATGCTTCAGGAATTAGTGATCGAGGAAAACGTCTTAGCATGGTCGCAATGTTCGTCGTGATTCGGTTTTCACCGATTCCGACAAGCGCATTGGGTATCGACTATAGGCGATATCATTTCCTTTCCTTTTAAACTTTACTCCCTTCACCTTTTGTTGATGTCGAAGGGGATCGGCTATCGACGATCTCCATATGTGGTACTTGTCGTGAAACAAAAATTCCTTTCGCCGATACCACTGAAGATCGGCGCTCGGGGACTGAGATTTTTCGAGTGATTCCTTTTCACCCTTTACTTTCTTCCGATGTCGAATCTTGAGCACGTCGGGTGAAGTGTTTTGGTGGGAAATTCCTGAAGTGTTAGGCCTTTTTAATTTATGGATTTAAACAGACCTGAATAACTAATGAGCATTAAGAGAACAAGCAAAGTCAAAACATTTATCAAAAGAAAATCCAATTTAGATCATGCAAAATCAAGTGGTACCCAAAAAGTGAAAAATTGACATAGGATTTTTAGGGTGTGTTGAATGCTCAACAAATGGCAACTTACTGGGAAAAAGAAGAAACTTTGTTCTTTCCTTCGGCTCAGCTGATGCAAAATATAATTAGGAACTTAACTAGTTTTCATCAGAGATTCTTTTACCTTTGCATTTGGAACTTCCTTGGTTGATGCATCTGGGTCTGCCTATGAGGTTTTTTAAACCGTTATTCCACCTTCTTTTCTTGTAACCTTGACTCACTCCTTCTTTCGACAAGAGTCTAGTAAAACATTCACTGACACTAGAATTTTTAGTTGCCTTCATTCATTTGCTACGGTTTTGCTCCACTGCCAGCGAGCATCCATAGCCCCGACGGAGTTACCCCGACGTCACAGACCTTGCTCCGCTGCCAGTGAGTTTTCGTAGACCCGACAAAGATATTTTCATACCCTCTCCTATGATGCGCTCATTTGATATAGTTGGATTTTATTTCGGCAAAATTCCCTGAGCGAGCGAGAGAGGAGAACGTATGTTATTTGCAAAAAATGAGATGTTTAAGGTGAAACTCACTAGCTTTGTCTTTGAGGTGCATGTAGTCCTGTCCATCTAACCTTATTTCCCTTAAGATCTTACCATACCACCAATAAGACACTTCCACATTTCTCCAAGATTATTCATCTGCGCAGGTTAGATAGAGAATCCCTTGAAACAACCATAGGTTCCTCATCATTTGTTGTGTTTGTATGTGAGCGACGAGTTAGGAAGGGATTTCGCTATGTCACATGATTTGAGGTCAACCTATTGTCTTTCTAAACACAATCTTTCAAAATCTCAGAAGCATGATCGCAAAAGACAAAACCAAAAGTATAAATGCTAAAAGATAAATTGATGCATCAAAATAATAATAATAATTTTTTTTTTAATGAAAATATTGTTTAAGGTCTTGGCCATTTACTGGGAGAGCGTCAGATTCTCCCCTCATATTCTGTAGTCAATATGTGCCTAACCCAATATTTTCAGCCACCTGGAAAGGTCTCGTTATCACATAAAGTTGTCAATGCCCGTAGGTGTGTGCCAAATTACTCGAGTTTGTATCCTTACCCTGTTTTCCTCGATTCGGCTGGCCATATCCTTATATTTTACTCCTCTCCGTTGTCAACATATTTTTCCTCAACCTCTCCTATTTTCCGTGTCTTTCCACACTCCAGCCAGTCGTTTGAGCCTTCATCGTCTCAATTCACAGCACTTAAAGTGGTCTAATACAGACCCAAATCAAGTGAGCACGGGATTGGAAGTTGGGATTTCGGGGCCTTTGTCACAAAGGTTCATTCATAACACAAAGTCCTCGAACCCGAAAGGTCGATGGATAAATCTTAACCGTCAAAGCCTAAAGGGACAAGTGTCAGTTGTTTAATATTTTTGGGAGTCGGTGTTCGGGGTTCTCGTTAACAAATGCACCCATAGCCCGAAACCCCGAAACATGAAATGTGAAAGCGTCGGGGTTGAGCTCGCTGTCCTAGCCGATGACCATATGGATGAGGGGTAAGGGAGGTTCCAACACAAGTTACACCCCGTCACGATTTCAGCTGTCATGATTCTGAGCGACTAGGGGTCGCTCCTCTCCATTGTAAATATGCAAATGCAGAAGTCCCAACACATCAGGACCGTTGATCGGAGAAAGATCTGAGTCGTAAGATCTGTTTTCAGCTTTTGGGCTACCAGGAGTCTAGGGTACATGGGGTCGGTTCCTTCCCATCGTCGATACCCGATGTTCATAAAGTACCTTAGGTGTCAAGTATGGTCACAACCTCGGAGTTGTATGAAATGGGGCCCGAACAAATGAGGGTCGGGGTTGTTTGATGGAGAATAAATCGTGACCGTCCATCTCAAAGAAAATATAGTCGTTGATCTCAACCACAGTTTCGTGATTTCGGGCATCGGGATAGTAGAGGTCTAGGAGAGGTGAAAATCCTCAAAAGGAAAATGCCGAGATGCATTTGAAAAGAGGCACGTGGTCATCCCAGTGAATTTAGTCTTGACCACCCTCCATGGAAGAAGAAGTTAATGAAAATTTACTAGGTGGTTGAAACCTCAACTCAATCCATAAATGGAAGGCGTAGGGAAAGCTCTGGAGCAGTCAGCCTGCGGTGCCCCGATGGGCAGGTTCCCTACAAAAGCAATGTCGTCTGAACCAGTGTCAAACAAAAAGTTGTATGCACGGTCTACAAGAAGATCATGCACACGTAAAGCCTTAAATGAAGTAGCTCAGTGACTCTCCTACTGTCAGGGGAGCGAATTGCTCTGAGTATATATACTAAATTTTGATATTTTTGTAAGGATCGATTGTAGAGCTAAGCTCCCAAATTGTAAAGTTTACTGAGAGCTCTGGTTCTCTAGTTATAGATTGATCCTTGAGACTTCTTGTTTAATGGAAGCCATCTCCTTTCTTTCTATTTTGATTTCTGATTATGAAATCCCAAGCATGTAGGATCCAGTCGGGTGTTGTGATTATTATATAGTGTAGGTTTGACTATATTTGTTGTTGCAGTGTTTTCAGTTTTCTGAAGTTCTTCAGATCCAAGAGGATCTTGTATTTGAGACTTTTCCTCCAAAGGTTGCTAGAAGACCGGATGTCCAGAGCAGACTTTCATTCCTTTTTCGTTTTCCTCCACCTACTCACCACTATGCAACTTACTGGCCTAAGTTATATCAAGACCTCACCTATATCTGTGTTTCCAGCCCAGTTTTATGAGATAAAACGATATTGTTCTGAGTTTACTTCCATTCGATCACCCTTTTATAAACAAATTGTGACATATAAACTAATGGGTATCAGGCTTACTCCTGCTGCAATCCAGGAGTGACTTCTAGTGCTAACATTTATGGCATCATTGTTGGGGACGAATTTGAATATTTTCCTCGGGATTGAACGAAAAAGCTCACTAGTTCTGAAGGTGCATCAGAACTTAGTACATTAAAGATTGCAATTGTGCACCTGGCGACTCCATTGTGACGACTCCACTGGTTCGACCCCATTGTTCAGTTGGCTCTGAAAGGCAGACACATGCGGTCTCATCCACAGTTGCCTCTAGCTACACCTGAAGTTGATCCACATAAAGTTATTAGAAAGGGAAAGGCCCCTCAAGAAGGTACTTCTACTGATGAACCAGGTATTTCTGATGATTTTCACTATCCTCCTGTAGAAACTCCAATAGTTGTTTCTCTTTTTCCTGATATATCATCTGTTGGAGTGTCCTGAAGTATAAAGTTTGGGAGTGTTTCTGCTGAGCTATCCCCTCCTGGTATTGGATTGGAGGGAGGAATCCTTGTCACTCCCCTTTCCCCTGAAGTTGTACCATGGTTTAGACCAAGCACCCCAAAGGATTTTTCCACCCCTCCTCCTATGGTTGTTGCTTCTACCAGAGAAAGAGAAATCTTTGTTCCTTTGAGCCCTGTAGCTTTTTCTTTAAATCCTCTATTGTTTCCTTTCCCTCCTGCAACCTCAGTTCTAGTTTCCCCTGTTCGAACACCTTCTCCTCCTAGTTCTCCTCCACATCACATCCCTATGGAAGGATTTAATCCACCTAGAAGTAGAATGCACCCTATAGTAGCGGCCATATATGATCCTCTCATTTTACCTCAACCTTTAAATGCACTCCCTGCTGGAGATTACTTAAAGTATATGCCTAAATTCACTGGCAAGGAGGACATAACTACTGAAGAACACCTTGCCACCTTCTACAATTATGCAAACAACCTGAACATTGAAAATGAAGATGTCTAGATGAGAGTCTTTGTTCATATCCTGGATGGTGAAGTTAGGAAGTGGTTTAGAAGATTGACCCCTAGATCTATTGTTGGGATTGAGGATATAGATAATGCCTTCTTGAGACATTAGGGGGATAAAAAAGATTTCATATATTATATGACAGAGTTTGGTTCCTTGAAGAGAAAGGAAGGAGAGTATGTCTCTGACTTCTCCAAAAGATTCAATAGAATGTACAACAAGATCCCTGCTGAGATAAAACCATCAGAAGCCTCTGCCAAAATCACTTATGCTAGTGCTTTTGACCCCGATTTCTACCTCCTGCTGAGAGAAAGAAGGGCTACAACCTTGGCTAACATGCAAGATGCAGCCTTGGAAGTAGAATCCAATGTGTTGGCAGTTAATAGGCTCATAATTAAGTTTGACAGAGACAAGGGTAGAGGGAAGTTAGAAGCCTCTACCTCTGGTTGCTCATCCCCAAGTGGATGAATTGACCAAGATGGTAAAGTCTATGTCTGCAGAGATGGAGAAAATGAAAATGGAGGGGAAGCAGACATACATAAATCCTTAGAACACTGACAACGGAAGCAACTTCAGGAAGCCTAATAACAATGTGCCTCATATTATGCCAAGGGAACAAAGGAAAAGAGATAGGGATGATTAGAGAATTCAAACCCCTCTCCAAAATAACCTGGTTGATGATGAGGAGAGGGAAGAAGAAGATCTTGACCCCGAAATTCATTGTATTGAAGACACCTCCCATTTTCCCCATTTAACTCGGTCTGCCTACGAGGAGTTCCTCATGAATAGTCAAATAAATGAGCTGAGTAAGGGGGAGAAAGAAAATAATAGTAGTCCCAATAAATATAACCTTAGGTCAAAGAAGAAAGAAAGGAAGTCTGACATCCCTAATCAGCCTCTCATAGCAGAAAAACCTGCTAAGCCTGTAGAAATCACTGCCAAGGAAAATAAAACTCAAAATCTCTCACCAATAGCCAAAGACCCTGTCCCCAAGTTGAAGGAAATTCTGAAGCCTCCCTCCCCCTTTAACTTTGAGCATGAAATTCAAAAAATCAAAATTCTTGTGCCCGTTTCAGAGCTAGTCAAACATCAAGATTTCAAAAGGTCCCTCTCTAATTTGTTGCAGTCTGAGCCACCTCAGCCTTCCACAGACTTGGTGAACCTCCAAGATGAAAGGCCAACAGTCATCTTAGGCCCTATGGTAGAATATAGAGAAGATTCATCCCATCCCTAAACATACATGATAAGCTGCTACATAACTGTCTGATGGATTCTAGAGCCTCCCATAATCTCATGCCCAAAACAGTCATGGAAGAGCTCGGAATAGAAGTCACAAAGGCCTATCATGATTTGTACTCTTTCGATTCAAAGAGGGTACAATGCCTGGGAGTCATCAAATATCTGGTGGTGACCTTGTTTCAACTGCCTATGAAAAGTGTGGTCATGGATATTGTGGTGGTTGATGTTCCTCCCAAGTTTGGCATGATGTTGTCAAGATATTGGATAAAAATGCTTGGGGTGGCATTACATATGGACCTCACATACACTGCCATTCTGGTCTTTGGAGTGGAGCACAGAAGACTGTACAGAGAAGCTTAGTTGGCCTACATTTTTAGTGATGAAGTAGACCCCACCAATCATCCCATATTTTTCATTGATATCGATCTGGGATCCAGCTTGTTGCAACTCACCAACACCCCTGAGGCTCCTCTTCAAATCCGAAAGAAACTAATTCCCCCCCATGAGGATTCTTCCCCAATCACCTCTGTATGGAAAATGTTCTTTGATGGAACTTCCTCTAGAGAAGGTGTTGGTGTTGGAGTAGTTTTTGTTTCCCCTGCCCAGGAAACTATATCTTTGTCATACAAATTAGAGTTTGAAGCTACCAATAATGTGGCAGAGTACAAAGCTCTTGTGTTGGGTTTGGGGGCTACAAAGGACATGGGATCAAATAAATCGCTATCTTTGGGGATGCCGAGTTGGTCGTAAAGCAAGTCAAAAATATTTACGAAGCTAAGAATCCGAGGCTGAGATCTTATAGGAATCAAGTGTGGGATTTAATAGACAAATTTTTCTTGGCTTTCAATATTTTATTTATTCCTAGAGAGGAGAATACTTTGGCCGATTCTTTGGTTGTTTCGGTAGGTAATTTCAAAGTTCCCCTGCCACCCAAACTCAAGTATGATATAGAAGTAAAATACAGACCCTCTATACCAGACAATGTCAAGCATTGGAAGGTATTTGAGGATGATCTTGAGATAAGAAGATTCCTGGAGACAGTTGATGAATTTTCTGCATTACAAAAAGACCAGGAACATGAACATGAAAGTGGCTCCCATACTGATGTGCTTTTAAAGAAAATTGCTAATCATCACATTGTGCAGTTACCAAGTAATCACATTCCTAAGGGATTAGTCCCATTGGAGAGGATCTTCAACAATAATGATGTGGTAGTGAAAGATAAGAAGTCGGTTGATGATGCTGACATATCTAAATGCAACATTGGCACGGAGAAGGAGCCAAATTTTTTCAAATTGTCAAGCAGTCTGACAAAGGAGCAGAGGACTGAGTATACTGAGATTTTGAAGCAGTTTGTTGATGTGTTCACTTGGACATACGAAGATCTCAAAACATATGACACAGCTGTCACTGAGCATAAGATCCCATTGAAAGAAGAGGCTAAGCCATTCATGCAGAATTTAAGACAGATTAATCCTATGTTGTTGCATGTCATGGAGAAAGAAGTAAAAAAGTTGTTGGATGCTCAAATCATTGTCCCTTTGAGGTACTTGGAGTGGGTGGCCAACTTGGTCCCGGTAAGAAAGAAGAATGGGGAAATCAAACTCTCTGTCGATTTCAGGAACCTGAACAGAAGCTCAAAGAAGGAAAATTACCCTTTGCAAAAGATGGAACACATATTGCAAAGGGTAACATGAGCCTCCAGGATTTCCATGATTGATGACTTCTCTGGCTACAATCAAATCTCTGTTCTACCTAAGGACAGAGAAAAGACAGCTTTCACCACTCCTTGGGGCACGTTGATGTATGCCAAGATGCCCTTTGGACTGATGAACGTAGGGGCAACCTTTCAGTGATCCATGGACATCGCCTTCATTGGGGAGAAGGATAAGTGTGTAGTCATCTATCTAGATGAAATTACGGTTTTCTCCAGATCTAATAAAGAGCACTGCGAGCATTTAAAAGGGGTCTTCCTGAAGTGCAGGAAGTTTGGTCTCTCCTTAAATCCCAAAAATTCTATGTTTTCCATGAAGGAGGGAAAGTTGTTGGGACACATAGTGTCAGCCGAGGGGGTCAGAATTGACCCCAGCAGAGTGGAAGCGATCCAAGCTTTATCACTCCCAAGGTCCAGGAAATAATTTCAGTCTTTTATGGGCAAGATTAACTTTCTGAGGAGGTTTGTTTTCAATTTTGTTGAAATGGTGAAACTCATAACAGCCATGCTCAGGAAGGGAAATGAAGTAAAATGGGTTGTTGAGTCAATAAATTATTTTGAACAGATCAAGAAATAATTGGTTGAAGCGCATGTGCTTATCAGTCCTGATTACTCAAAATATTTTCTAATTTTCTTATTTGCTTTATTCGATACAGTGGCAACGGTTTTACTACAGAAGAATGCAGAGGGGTTGGAGTAGCCTATTTCATTTTTCAGCAGGGCACTAAGAGATGTAGAGGTCAAATATGACATCATGGAAAATCAAGCCTATGCCTTGGTGAAATCTATCAAGGCTTTCAGAGTCTATGTCCTTCATTGAAAAATCATTGCGTATGTTCCTTCAACTTCAGTGAAGGAAATTCTCATTCAGCCGGACATGGATGGAAGGAGGAGCTGATGGATCGCCAAAATCCTTGAATTTGACCTGGAGATAAAGCCCACCAAATTAATTAAGGGTCAAGGTTTAGCCAAGCTATTGGTTGAATCTAATTGTAAATATTTGGGGGTTAACTTTATCAATGCCTACTCAGATGATCGACAGGTTGAATTATCTGATGGCAGTACTCAAGGCAGCCCACCATTAGCAGAATGTGCCTGGTATGGAGACGTTATATATTTTCTGCAAGAATTGAAGCCTCCTGATGAAATGGGGAAGAGCAAGGCAAGAGATTTAAAGCTCAAATCAATCAGATATTGCCTTATTGACCAGGTTTTATATTGGAAAGACCCTCTAGGTGTGCTTCTGAGATGTTTAGACCCAAAGGAGGCCCAAAGAATTATGTTTAATTTTCATAGTAGCCTATGTGGGGGGCATCATTTTTGAAAGACCACAACCTACAAAATTCTCAGGGCTAGATACTACTGGCCACTTTATTCACTGATGTCTGTAGAAAGATTAGAGCCTGCATCAGATGTCAAAAGTTCTCAGGAAAGCAGTAGCTGAAATCTCTGCCTCTAAAGCATATAGTAACTTCAGGACCCTTTCAGCAATGGGGATTGGACTTCATTGGAGAGATTCATCCTCCTTAGAGCGGTCAGCATAGATGGATCCTAACTGCAACAGACTACTTTACCAAATGGATAGGATCCATCCCCACTAGGAGTGCTTCACATAAGGTAATCATCAGCTTCCTAGAAGATATCATAGCGAGATTCGGTTGCCCTAGAAGAATTATCGCTGATAATGTTGCTTCCTTCAAATCTGAGACTTTGATCAAGTTCTGTGAGCAGTTTGAAATTTTATTAATTCACTCCACTCCTTATTATCCCCAAGGCAATGGACTAGAAAAATCTTCTAACAAGAGTCTGATCAAGCTTATTAAAATACTGTTAGAAGACAATAAGAAGGCCTAGGATTCAAACCTTAAATTCGCTTTGTGGGTTGATCGAGTGACAACAAAGAGGTCCCTAGGCATCTCCCCTTTCCAACTTGTTTATGGGACATAATATGTTTTTCCTTCTCAGTTGTCTTTACCTATAGAAAAATTCTTTCAAGATCATAAAGGAGAGCCAGACGATATGATCAGAAGAATTCATCAACTGGTGGAGGTCCAGTAGACCAGAGAGCAAGTGGTGGTCAGAGCTCATGACCATCAACAAAGGATAAAGAAAGCCTTTGACAAAAAGGTGAGAAAATAAGATTTCCATCTGAGAGATCTAGTGCTTATATGGGATGCCCCCAGGCAGGACAAGGGAAAGCACAACAAATTCGAGGCCTTGTGGATCGACCCCTTCAATATTTCTGAAGCATTTCGGAACAACACTTACAGGTTGCAGAATTTGGAAGGTGATGAAATTTTTGGTGGCCCTGTGAATGGCCACTTCTTGAAAAGGTTTTTTGTGTAAAACACTACCAACTTTCCACCACTGTAAATACCGTCCCTATTTTACTTTGATTTATTTTTGTCTTTTTATCTTCCTATGACTAATAGACTCCATAACCCAACAACTAAGGCACCTGGAACTACATGTTCTTGGAAACTCGCAAGGAGCATACCATCCCCTATGGAGCCAAATGTTATCACATAAAGTTGTCAATTCCTATAGGCGTGTGCCAAATTACTCAAGTGTGTATCCTTGCCCTGTTTTCCTCTATTCGGCTGGCCATATCCTTATATTTTCCTCCTCTCCACTGTCAACATATTTTTCCTCAACCTCTCCTATTGTTTGTGTCTTTCCACACTCCAGTCAGTTGTCTAAGCCTTCATCATCTCAGTTCACAACACTTAAAGTGGTCTAATACAGACCCAAATCAAGCGAGTGCAGGATCAAAAGTTGGGATTTCAGGGCCTTTGTCATGAAGGTTCATTCATAACACAAAGTGTCGGGATCCAAAAGGTCGATGGATAAATCTTAACTATCCAAGCCTAAAGGGACAAGTGGTACTTGTTTGAGATTTTTGGGAGTCGACGTTCGAGGTTCTCGTTAACAAATGCACCCATAGCCTGAAACCCCAAAGCGCAAAATGTGAAAGCATCCGGGTTGAGCCTGCGGTCCTAGTCGGTGACCATATGGACGAGGGGCAAGGGAGGCTCCAACACAAGTTATGCCTCGTCGCGATTTCGACTGTCGTTATTCTGAGCGACAAGGGGTCACTCCTCTCCATTGAAGATATGAGAAAGAAAAAGTCCCAACACATTAGGACTGTTGATCGAGGAAAGATCCAAGCCGTAAGATCTGTTTTTGGATTTCAGGCCACCAGGAGTCTAGGGTACATGGGGCCAGTTCCTTCCCATCATCGATACACGATGTTCACGAAGCACCTTAGGTGTCAAGTACGGTCACAACCTCAGAGTTGTATGAAATGGGGCCAGAACAAATGAGGGTCGGGGTTGTTCGATGGCGAATAAATTGTGACCGTCCATATCAAAGAAAATATAGCCACTGAACTTAGCCACAATTTCGTGATTTTGGGCATCGCAATAATAGATGTCTGGGAGAGGTGAAAATCCTCGACAGGAAAACATTGAGATGCATTTGAAAGGAGGCACATGGACATCCCGGTGCATTCAGTCTCGACCACCCTCTATGGAAGAAGCAGTTAATGAAAATTGAGCAGGTGGTTGAAAACTCAACTCAATCCATAAATGGACTGCATGGGGAAAGGTCTGGAGCAGTCAGCCTGCAGTGCCCCGATGGATAGGTTCTTTGCAAAAGCCATGCCGTCTAAACTAGTGTTAGACAAGAAGTTGTATGCATAGTCTGCAAGAAGATCATGCACGCGTAAAGCCTTAAATGAAGTAGCTCAGCGACTCTCTCGCTGTTAGGGGAGCAAATTGCTCTAAGTATATATACTCAATTTTGATATTTTTGTAAGGATTGATGGTAGAGCTAAGCTCCCAAATTGTAAAGTTTACTGAGACCTCTAGTTCTCTAGTTATAGATTGATCCTTGAGACTTCTTGTTTAATGGCAGCCAACTCCTTTCTTTCTATTTTTCTTTCTGATTCTGAAATCCTGGGCATGGAGGATCCAGTTGGGTGTTGTGATTATTATATAGTGTAGGTTTGACTATATTTGTTGTTGCAGCGTTTTCAGTTTCTTGAAGTTCTTCATATCTGAGAGGATCTTGTATCTAAGACTTTTCCTCCAAAGGTTGTTGGAAGAATGGATGCCCAGAGAAGACTTTCATTCCTTTGTCATTAAATTCCTCCACCTACTCACCACTATGCAACTTACTGGCCTAAGTTAGATCAATACCTCACCTATCTTTGCGTTTCCAACCCAGTTTTATGAGATAAAACGATATTTTTCTGAGTTTACTTCCATTCAATCACCCTTTTATAAACAAATTGTGACATATAAATTGATGGATATCAGGCTTACTCCTGTTGCAATCCAGGAGTGACTTATGGTGCTAACAGGTCTGAGCCATAGATTATGAAACTTAGAATGTTTTCCTTTAGGCTCATTTTCTCTATCCCATTTTAGGACTAAGTCTCCTACTTCAAAATTCTTCTCTTTAGCCTTATGCTTATCAAACCACCTTTTAACTATCTGTTGGTGGGCTATGAACTTTGATTTATCTTTATCCCTTTCTTCTTCTAACATGAGCAGGGTGTCAATTATTTTTGTAAGCTTGATGAGGGTTTCCCTCTAAACTCCTGAGCGAGCTGAAGAGATGGAAGATATAGTCCGTTTGGGAGAATGGCTTCATGTTCGTATACTAGAAAGTATGGGGAATTCCCTATAGCTTCCTTGGGTGTCACTCTATCTTCCCATAAAGCATTATGGATTAGATTATGTCAATTCCTCTAGTTGTCTGCAGCCATTTTCTTTAATATCCTCATTAGGTTCTTATTAATTGATTCTGTCACTCCGTTTCCCTGTGGATAATAATTTGCAGAGTATCTAATTATGATTCCTTTGTCTAAGGAAAAATCTGTTAATAAGGTGGAATAAAAATAATCTACATTATCAAAAACAAGAACAGAGGGGACATTGAACCCTGTGATTAGTTGTTTTTCTATGAATTGGATTGCCACCTTCTGGTTTACATGAGTCAGAGGGATGGCCTCTGCCCATTTCATGAAGTAATCAGTGGCAGTAAGTATGGACTTATGTTGTTTTGAAGAAATTGGTGTAATCTCTCCTATGATATCTAACCCCCATTGCTCAAAAGGCCTAGAAATGACCACCGGTTGGAGTGGGACAACTACTCTCTTCTCACTCCCGACGCTTATTTGACAAGTTTTATAGTTTCTAGCATTTGTGTGAGCATATTTGAACAAAGTGGGCCAATAATAACCATCTCTTAGTATCTTATGAGCGGTGGTGTTCCTACAAAATGTCCACCCGCAGGGCCATCATGGAGCTCCTTCATAACTTTTTCCACATCTTCATGTTCGAGGAATCTTAAAAGTACCCCATTGTAATTAAATCGAAAGAGTACTGAATTTATGAGGTGATATTGGGCGAATTTTAACTTGAGATCTCTCCTTTCCCTATGGTTTAGGTTTTCTAGGAAAGTCCCATGGTGCATAAGATAAGTCAATTTCTCATACCAAGACTCTTTCCCTAGGGATATGTATGAAGCTTCACCACACCATAACGCCATTTCATTCTCCCATCTGGGGTCTTCATTTACTTGGTCTTGAGCTTCGGCTGTCAATTTACATAATCCTTGTCCTTTAACCAATTTAGTAGGTTTTATATCTTGATCAAATTATTGGACTACTACCATCCAGTTCCCTCTTCTTTCCCCCATCTCTTGTTGAGTAAATAGGGATCAGACTATGGGGTGAGGCACGATTACATTGGTGTGGTTCTTGAGGATGTAATATCTGAAGTGTTTTTCTGCCTTATAAACCGCATAAGCATGTTTATCTATAGCTGGATAATTAAGTTTAGCACCTTGGAGGTTAGTGCTCATGAACGATACCGGGGCTTCATTTTTGTCATCATCCATCTGAGTTAATACTACGGCTAACGATTGGTCGGAAGCGAAAGTATAAAGGAATAAATCTTTGTTGAAATCAGGACTTCGCAGTACTGGGGCTTGAGAGATTTCAGATTTAATATTGTTGAAATCCTTCTTTCATTCATCATCCCACTTAAACTCAACATCCTTACGAATCATTTTTTGTAACGGTTTGATAGTTTCCGTGAAATCAGGGTGAATTTCCTCACAAAATTGATTTTCCCAAAAAATGATTGCATAGCTTTTTTGTTGTGAGGTAATGGAAGTTGAGCTATAGCGTTAATTATTTCTATGTCTATGCGAATGCCTTCTTGAGATATGATGTGGCCTAACAACTTACCTTCCTCAACACCAAAAATAGTTTTCTTAGGGTTTAAGGATATGTCGTATTTCCTACACCTTTCAAAAATCTGGGTTAAGTGTTGGATGTGATCTTCTCGATTCTTTGAATACACAGTCACGTCGTCCAAGTAAACTACTACACACTTGTTAATTAGTCCCCAAAATGCTACGTCCATGGCCCTATGGAAGGTCTCTCCTGCATCGATTAACCCAAAAGGCATGCGTTTGTAACCGAAGGTTCCCCACTTGGTTCGGAAGGTAGTTTTCAAGAGGTCTTCTTCTGAAACTAGAACCTGGTTGTAAACTAAGAAACCATCCAGCAATGAGAGAATCTCAGAGCCAGAAACTGTCTACAAGAGCTATTCCATCGGTGGGACTAGGTAGCTATCCTTCTCTGAAGCTCTGTTGAGATTTTTGAAATCTACGCATAGGCGAATCTCTCCAGAATTTTTCCTTACAGGAACTAAATTAGCTACCCATGCAGAGTGTCTAACTTGGAAGATAACTTTGGCATCTAATAGTTTCTTTAACTCCTGACACATGAGAGGCTCTAGGGATGGGTGGTACTTCCATATCTTTTGTTGGAAGGGTTTTACTTCAGGCTTTAAAGGGATAGTGTGCTGAATGATACGGTGTTACACATTATTTTCGTCATCCCTATGATCATTAATGATGTAAACCTATATGTTTCCTTTAGAGGGGTCAGTGGCCTGAGTTCCTAAAGAGAGAAGGGAGAAGAACTTCTCCTGAGAAAAGAAGTTGCATTTTCCTATGTAAAAACCTTATAAAAAAAGGAAGTTC
>SNQJ01S0143614.1:0-14681 GCA_010110895.2 Picea sitchensis
TGTTATAATAAAGAAAAGAAAATAAAACTAAAATAAAATTTATTTGATAAATAAATAAATAAAAATAAAATGAACTTACCCAGCAGGTAATACCGTGGACTTTTCATGCGATCCACGTGTTACTCCCACTTATTTCCGGAAATAAAAAGAAATGATCAATTAAACCCTAAACATCACTATTCCTTTCTCATTTGTTGGGTCGTCTGGTGCGTTTGCATGTAGAGGGTGACGGTGGGAGTTTAGGCGCGACGAGGGTTCAATTCCTCCCTCGGTCTCTGTCGTTGAGATAAGGTTCTTTGTTGGTCGTTTATGCTCAAGGGGTATGGATCCGTGGGCTCTCCTCGGTATGGCTCTTCCGCAGGACTCGAAACCGCGCAAGGCCTTCTGCCTTGGCCGTGACTTGGGGAATGACACTTACCTTGTCGTGGTTGCGGGCTGAGTGGTCTAATGCGCCAGACTCAAGTTCTGGTCTTGGAGAGAGGGCGTGTGTTGGCTTTTCATGGTGGCCATCGGTTCTAGTCCAGTGGTCTCATGCTAGAAGAGTAGCCAGCCACACCTAGCGTACAGTTGTATTCGCCTCTTGTGGGATTCCTCCTCAGTGCTTAACACTTGAACACTCGGTTCTTTCTTGTATCATACTCTTGATGCTTGGTCTGGTTTTGAGGTTGTCGATGCCTCATGCTCAAATGCTCAACTCATTCTTTGATGCCTTGTCCTTGATTTTTGGTGGACTATTTAGGGATTGGGTCAAGAAGCCCAATATTTTATCATACCTACATCTGTATATATAAATTTTTCTTCCTGGTAGGCTCCATTCTTGTGGCTTGTTGCTATTCTAGTGGGTGACCTGCATTTTAGTTTTATGATTTGAATTGAACTCCACCAGACGAATGTCGTGTGCATCAAATGGCATCCCAAATATTGCTTGTTTCTAGGGTTTGGTGAGTTTGGCGATGGCGTCGATATCGTTAAGTGGTCTGGAGTTAATTACAGGCAGAGACATTCTACTGGTATTACATAATTCGAAGTCACAGACGATCTGGTAGGGTTCAATGTTTAATGAAGGTTGGGATTGTATTGATTACGTGGCCTAAAGGATAAGGTGCTCACCTCCAGAGTTGGAGAATCCATCTTCTGTTACGCCTTTGTGTCCCCCCCCTCCTCGTGGCTTGTTCTTGGTCTATCCCGTGTGACATACGATGAGTGATTTGGACATGTAGTGCAGTTAGACCACTGGTGGCTTGGCACTTGTGCACTATCTTTGACTTATGTGTTGCGATTTGGGCTTGTGCGTGGACGCGTTGAGCACAAAGGAATCATGGGTTTATCACTTAGGTGCTAGAATTTTTGTTTGTGCTAGCCTGTGTGTTGTATAGTGTGCCTATGCATTGGGCCCTTGTGTGTTTTAATATGCTAGCCTGTGTTTCTTCTGCTCATCAAATTCCATGGCTACTGAGTTTCCTGGTACAGTGGTAAGACCTGTGGTCAATTTCAAGACTGCTTCAGAGTTCCACTATTACACTCTAAACTCTAATTTTGATATACTTAACCTTATTCAATTGGGTTTGACTTTCTCAGACGAGGATGGGAACTTGCCTCGCTGCGACACCCATAAGTATTGCATGTGGCAATTCAATTTTTGGGGATTCAATATGGTCAAAGATATGTATGCCATCAATTCTATTTAGCTTCTGCAATAGAGTGGTATTGATTTCAAGAAAATAATGAGAACGAAATCGATGCATAGGTATTCGATGAGCTGTTGATGTCATCTGGCATTGTTTTGAATGACACTATGCACTAGGGAACCTTCCACAATGGCTATGATTCCGGGTATATGAAAAAGCTTATAACATGCCAGCAGTTGCCTCCGACACCTCCAGGCTTCTTCAATTTGATAAACATGTGTTTTCCCACTGTGTATGATATCAAGCACTTGATGAATTTTTGTTGCAGATTAGAAGAAGAAAGTGCTTCTCTCAATCATAGGTGTTTTAGGGCCTAGGAATCGTCATGAGAGTCATTCTCTTGAAGGAATTTGTTCTGAGAATGCATCTCTAAAAACATCTCTTGTCAATATCTCAATTGTTGTTCACCATATCTCTTTTTAGCAGTGGGTTTCGAACCCAACACCAGTCGACAAAACTAATGGAGGATGAGTGGTCTCTAGAAAAGTGTAAGCATACATCACCTCCATGGAGTCTGTTATTCAAAGGTGTGGTTTAGGAAATGATTTTTGATTTGTTTCTTCTATTTTTTGTCTTATTATTAGTGTTTCACCGATAGTTCACTCTTGGGTTTCTTTGTTGATAAATTAAAGACGTCAATGTTAAGTGTTGTTTTCCATAGATGACACTCAAATTAAAAGGGTTTTGTATTCTTGAAGCATTTGCAAATTCTGGACTGTGAAAAAAATAATTTGGCATTGAGGCATGGTTTCCTGACTGTGTCTATCCACTGGTGTTTCTATTGGGCCACGAGGATTTTGTTGCCCCATCTTTTATTATTCACACTTCATAGTTTTATTTTGTGTATTAATCTCTTGATTAAAGCCCTTTTGTTTGCTCTGTTAAAATATTGCATCACTAAGGGCATTTTACTTTGATACTTATGTGATACTTTGATATTGAAAATGTTGGACAATCGTGGATTGGATTGTTCATGGGGTTTCATCAAAATAAACAACTAAGCTTTTAGTGGTCTTGTTTTTTTTTTTGTGTGTAGTCTAAAGACTTCACCCCAAGACTGTAAAAACCCAAATTGGATTGCATATGAAAAAGATTAAATCTCAGTGTTGTGGGTGGTCAAGCCCAGGTTTCAGTTTTGAAACTGAATTCTGATACCATGTGTAAGGCCTGTCCAAACAGATCCTTAAAAACATAAATTTAAAACATAGAAATGGTATCCTAAATTCTTTACAATTCATTATTCAGCATATAACCGTATTCAACAGAATTAAAATTTATGAGCATCATGATAATAAACCATATAAAACAACATAATAATGAAAATACCTCAAACTGATGTTATTCTCCAACTCTTTCCAAGATGATGTTGTTCCCCAACTCTGTCCAAGCTCTTCCCAAAACTAACTAACCTCCCAGCCAGCTAGGAACAACCTATCTGGATCCCTAGCTCCATGATTCCTTATGGTTTCTTGGCCTCCGAGCCCTAAATTCCTAGCAACAGGTGCCCCCCGTGAAATTCCTCCAATGAGCTCCTCAAGCAAAACCAGTTATACAATCCTCTAGCAAGCTCCTCCAGCCAAACCAGTAATACAATCCTCCCATATGAAAATAATGCTCCCCAAAAAATTAGTCCTCTTCCCGAGTGTTTCCCCCCTCCCTTATCCTCCTTTCCCCCCTTTCCTTATTCACCGCCTCCTCCCTTCATTAAACCTCACCCACCTTATCCCCCCATTAAATCTCAACTACCTTATCCCCTCTTTCTATTAATGGTTCCATCTCCCGATACACTAAGTCTCCATATAAAAGTTAATAATTTGTTAAACTAAAATTCATTAACCAAATATTTAATGATGAAATTAATTAATTAATTAATTAAACTAGTATTCATTAAACAAATATTTAATTAATTAAGTAGGGTTGTTACATCTCTTCCCTAGCTAACATGTAAAACTCAAATTTCAAATGTCAACTAGCTCTGATAACTCTTGATCTGAAAAGATCTTTTAATGACTGTGGTTGAGTTATTAATTGCATGTGTTAATTAACCATTTATGAAACTGAACCAAAGTGGATGAATTTAATGAAGAAACATAAGATAATATACATATCTGAATTGAATCAATAAGAACAACAAACCATAACAGGAGAAGTGTTAACAGAGTTCGACACAAAATTTCCTACGTCTTCGGGCCTTTGTCTCAGTGGGGGAGGCTTCTTTATTAATTCTTAAATGATTTAAAAATACATTAAAAGTACATCAAATGGATTTCATACTGGTCTCAGTGGGTTATGCTCGACCTTAAAAATCCAACACAATTGACGGCACTGAAAAATATTGAGTGTAGCTCCCAGAAATGGCCCACAAAGGTCTCCTTCTCAACAACTTCCCTGCATAAAAATGGCTTTGGCTTGACTTTGATTTAACATAACTCTGCTTTGAATGTCCTCCCATGGAATCAAACATGCCTTGTTTATATAGATTTGAAGTTGGTTATCCTTCCCCAATTTCCTCCCAAAATATGGGCTCAAAAAAATCCCAATATCTCCTAATAATGGCCAAAATCTTCATTGATAGGCCTAAAAATCATAAAAAATCCCAAACTATATAGTAAAAAACCCACTTTAGACAAATATATGGGCTAATCCCCCAACATAGGCATGCACCCCCCTATAATGGTCATATGCAATAACAATATGGCCAAGTGCCAATCCCCTAGGGGCTGCGCGCTAGCCTCTCTTCCGAAATACCCGGTTGTATGGTGCATATTTGTGGAAACCCCCGAAACCCGGGGCTAAAGAAATATCTGCACGCCAATACATGTGGAAACAGTCATGTCCAATCCCATAAGATATGGGGTTAGAACCAACTTTCTAACCGTGCCCACATATGGAGTGGAGCGCCCGACGCAAAGTTGTGGCCATATGTGTTGTTAAAGCTGCAAGATGGGGCTTAGCCCTAGCCCCCTTCGACCTCCATTACACCACAGTTACACTTTAATTAAAATAAAGTAACAATGGTATAACAAGAAACATGTGGGGCTCAATGGTAATCGGCCTTTGGTGAAGTCGTTATGATGGTGGAAGAGGTCTTTGGTTCGATTCTCGCTAACTCCATATACTTTTGCAATGATCCATGAACCAGTAACCAAGTGCCACATGGTAGCCCATGTCTGAGCCACGTGGTACAACAAACTTTGCTAATAACTTGCCACTTGTCAAAACAGGAATCGCCCATGTGTCAACATATTGCCCAGTCATCAACACCTGTCTGCGACGTGTCCACTGACTGTACCTACCACCTATACGAGCGTGCTACGTGTTACCCTTTCAGTGGTGACACGTGTCACATCTGGGTTGGTCGACATAAGATATACGACCTGCCCATTGTGCCACTATCATGTGCCATGCTGCCATGTCAACATGACATCATGCTGATGTCAATGTTGACTTTTTTTACCTGTTGAATTTTTCCCTGTTTAGCAAAATCATTACAGTGCGATAACTATCACATACGACGTCCGTTTGAGGAAGTAAATATATGGTCGAAATCATCACGACGATCTGGTCACAATGGAATTGGTTTCATTCTATTTCGAGAACTTTCATTTTTTCAGCCTTTTTTAGCCCTGTCAGGCTCCTAGATCTAATTCTAGATTAGAAGGGCACTACAAGAAGTAGTGGAGATCCAAAGTTGAGAAAAAGAAGGAATATAAAGAGGCTTCTTCTATAGAATGAAATACCTCCAAGAAATAAGGAGGGGATGCATACTTGGATTCTACAAGCACACATATAGATCATGAGGCATGGTTGGTTTACTTAGGTGCATCCTTTCATATGACTCCCCATAGGGAGTGGTTCTGTGAATATGAAAGGTATGATGGAGGTAATTTTTTCCTAGGTGATGACTCGACAACCAGAATCATAGGTTGAGGCTCATAGATGCAAGGACTAGAACACTACCTCATGTTTTGCACAACCTAGGATTGGCTAGAAATTTGATTTTTGTAAGCAAAATGGACGATACAGGGGTAAAAACAATATTTGAAAAGGAAACATGTACGATGGTTCAAGGAGTAATGGTGTTGCTGAAAGGAGTTGGGTTTGGAAATTTGTATAAGTTGCAAGGAAACACTATTAGTGATGGTTGTAATAGTTCCATTGTTCCTGATATTGGAGTTGAAGAAGAAATAAATCATACAGTATCTCAAGAAAAGGTTATGTTGTGGAATCAAAGACTGGGGCATATCAGGGAGAAGGGTATTTGACTACTACATAGTAAATTTATGGTTGAAGGTATGTATAACTTCTCTTTAGATGTTGATTTCTGTGAGCATTATGTATATGGGAAGCAGAATCGGGTAACATTCCTCCCTAGTGCAACAAGGGACGAAGGAATTGTACAGCTAGTTCATAGTGATGTGTTTGGACCTGTGTTGGTTCCATCATTAGGAAAATATGTGTACTATGTCTCATTTATAGATGAATTCTCGAGGAATAATTTGATAAATTTCATCAGGAAGAAATACGAAGTCTTTGAAAGGTTTAAAGAGTTTAAGGCTCTTGTTGAGAATCAAATAGAGAAAAGAATTAAGGTGTTGAGGTGATGCAGGAGCATCTCTCCATGTCAGTGGCCAGCCAACCAGCCAGCCAGCCATGTCAGTGCGCATGCATTCAGATGCTGAAAGGGAGGTGCAGCCTCATTTAAATTTGAAATGAATGTAATTGAATGTGCTTAGGCTGTTGAGCCAAGGAAGCCATGCCTTTGAGCAGGCGTTAGGTAGATTGGCCTTTATTGTAGATCGGCTGAGATCTAGATCCATACACTGGACTAGACAGCCATTGATTGTAATTGAATAGAGTAGGTGAACCTGGAGGAATGAGCCCTTAGGTAAAAGAGATTTTGAGATCTCATTTTGAGTTAGAATGGTTGTATGAGAGAGCCAGAGAGAGCTCGAGGAACACCATTGTAAAATACAGGCATTTTCCATTGTTAATATAACAGAGCAATTTTTCCTGCATTATTCTGTCTTATATGCATGTCTGTGTGTGTTCTATATATATGCTATGAATGTATACTGTAGTTGTGCATTATGCAGTAGTTCGGTTGATTCAGGTTGGAGGTCTTTGAGGCTTCATACCAGGAGGGTGTGACAGAACGTTGAGGGTTCTGAGAGTCGGTGCACTGAGGATGCACTTCTGAACTCTGAGGAGTCAGACAAAGATGTGCAGGAGGCACAAGACTAAAGTCAACAACTCGGGAAGAAGACTTGTGAGGTTGTTGAACACCTCAGGAGGCAAGGCTGTGTAGCTGAGACACAGTTGCAGACAGAATCACTGAGGATTCTGTAGGAGCTCTGTCAGGTGGGCATTGAGCGTAAGCACGAGGTGCTGAAGGAAGAACTCCATTGAGAGTTTGAAGATAGAAGTCAGAAGCTCTGAGGAGTTCTGAAAAGCTCTGCCAAGTGGGCGTTGAGCGTGTGTGTACAAGGAGTGCACAGAGGAAGGAACTCTGCCGTGAGTTCAAGGAAACAGAATCACTGAGGATTCTGGAAGGCTCTGCCAGGTGGGCATCGGGAAAGTGCATAGGCGCATGAGGACCCAGAATTGGCTGAACATTCTATGGAGAAGAGATACTCCACCAGGAGGGCGTCAAGGAAGTGTGCAGATAGGCATAGAGGTGAAGAGAACTCTTTGAGTTCAGTATTGTGAAGGAAGAGGCCAAGGAAGGATCTTCATTGGGTTGCTGAATACCTAGAAGTACTCAAGAAGAGGCTTGAGCAGAAGGATAGCCAGGAGGGCATCCAATTCATTCTCCATCTGTGGGAGAAGGAAGAAAGACGAAATCCCCCAAGGGGTCTGAGTGTTCTCGGAATCTCAAAAGAGATAGCACACAGATGCATGGGAAGACTCTGCAGGAGCACAGTCGTCAGAATCCTTTAAGGATTCGAGAAGAACAAGCTCAGAAGGAACAACGCTTTTACGCGCATCGGCGAGGCTCAAAGATTGTAGAACTCGCAGAGGAAAGAGCGCAAAGGTCGAAGCCTTTGAGAACGTGAAATTCTTCCAAGCCTAGGAAGAAAGCACAACAGCTCAGGAGGAGTGACGATAGCCGTCAGATCGGCCTGAAGAAGAGATCTAGACCGTTGAGAAGTTCACGTCCAGAGGGAGCTTAGGAAGGGCATAGAGTGAGGACACCGACAGTCGTCGGATCTCACTCGGAAATCCCGACAGACGTTGGATTGGGAGAAGCTGCACAGAGGTTACGCATAGGAGCAAGTGCGCAGGAAGCTCGGGAGGAGGAACATCGACCGTTGGATTAGCCGACAGAACCTGGACCGTTCGTTTGGGAGCGGACGTGTGTCACGAGATTACCCACATCGGGACCTTGGGCACTGGAGGTTGGAAGAGGAAGGCATTCAACTTCACGAGTGGCAAGGAGTCAAGAACTCCATGTGTGGGGCCTAGCTGACATCATCTCGGGATATCAGCACTCGAGAATGGTGTGGGACCACAGGAATCGGCAGGTGGACAAGTGGCACCTCGCATCTCGGAAGCTCGTGAGTGGAAGAGCCGAGGATTGGGTGTTAAAGGTCGCGAGGTGCGAGGACACGAGGTAGCGAAGTGGTGAGAAGACATGATCCATCCATCTGGAGAGGACAGGTGGCAGAGATCTAGATGATCTCGCAAACTCGGGAGTTCGCAGGGTGAATGCCCAAGTGGTTGGTGTTAAGAGGCGCGAGGTTGCGAGGCAGAAAAGTAGCGAGGAGATTTGGATCGTCCAATTGAGAGGACGTGTGGCAGAGATTGAGAGATCTCGCGAACTCGGGGTTCGCATGTTAAAGGCCCAAGTGTTGGGCATCCCAAGTTGCGAGGATGCGAGGAGCGAGAAGAAGATAGTTGTTGTATCTGAATCGCGGGAGGACCGTTGGATCCGCACGTGGGATCATGCATCGGAGCCTCAGGAGAAAAGGTTCTATAGTTTGACCACAGGGATTGCGAGGTCGCGAGGAGCGAGATTCCGACCGTTGGAGGACAGGTGGCCATAACAAAGCAGCGAAGTGGAATATAGGTGGCACGAAGACCTCGAGATCTCACCACGAGAAGCTCCAAAGCATTGGTGTTAGGATTCGCGAGTTGTGAAGGTCCGAAGTCTCAGTGAGACAAAGGACCGTTGAAAGGTCAACTCTCAACACCTCGGCACTTTGGCATATCGGGTGTCGAGAGTTGGAAAATCAAGAGCTTGGTATAGCGAGTTGTGAGGTCGCGAGGGAGGTAAGGCCACGATCGCAGAGGCGTGGTCGTATGCGACTAGAGCTAAGTTCAGGAGGGCTCGCACGTGAAAGGATCTCATCGCAAATCGGGGATTCGAGAGGACTGTGACTCTCGACAGCGGGAACCGCGAAACCCCGAACCCCAATACTTGATTCGGGGATAACCTCGGTAAAGTGCAGAAGGCCGAGGAGTGGAAATAAGGACCTGTGGAATGGTTATTGCACAGTGATTCCACTCAGGAATCTAAGGAGCTGCTTCGGCTCAACAAAAGGGGAATTTAATCGATCCTGTGAGCAGGAGGTCAAGGAAAGAGACCCTGTGGGGTGATAGGATTGATCTCTCTACGTCAAGTGGTATCAGAGTTGATATCTCGTCTGTATATTTCAGGCGAGGAGGAGAATGAGGAACTGAAGCACTCTGATACACATCAAGTGGTATCAGAGCTAGATATCTTGTCTATATATTTCAGGTAATAGGAGAAAAGAGAAGGTGGAAGGAAGACAGAGTGTTGGAGGACTCTGTGAGGACTTGCTTGCAGGTAGGCAGCAGTCCATAGACAGTCAGCAGGACTATGGGATGAAGTTGAGCACTTAGAATTACAAAAGTGACAGCAGTAGATATGCCAGGGAGGCAGACAGACACAACAACATGGCTACTGAAGGCCATAAGCATGCTGAAAGGAAGAAGAGCCCAAAGTTGATGAGCGCAGCAGAAATGGATAAAGAGCTCATTGACATAAAGCGAGAGATGGAGGAGCTCGAAATGAAGATGCAGCAGGGTAAAAAGCCGATATGGGTTTATGAATGGCCCATGAAGACACCAAAGATACATTGTCCAGTCAAGTAGCTGATGGTCAAAAGACAACAGAGGCTGTTGAGAAAATGGCTGAGGTATGTTGAAAACCTCAGGACCACAGAAAAAAAGATGATTTTTCATTGTTGGCCAGAGACTGGGAGAGGTCTCGATGATGATGAAGAGGATGAATTGGGATCGTCTGATGATCTCAAGGACTTCCAGGAGGGCAAAGTAGAAATTCCATATTTCCAAGAGGGAAACAAGTTGAGATCAGTTGAGGATCTCACGGGCTGTCAGAAGGACAGCAAAGGAATTTCGCATTGCTAGGAGGGAAATGATCAAAGATCACTGCGGGATCTCATAGAATGTCTGGAGGGCAGTGGAAGATTTCCAAATGGCCAAATGGGCAAGGGAACATAAATGAGATCGGCTGATGATCTCAAAGACTTCCAGGAGGGCAGAGGAGAAGAAATTACAGAATGCCAAGAGGGAAACAGATTGAGATCAGCTGAGGATCTCAAAGACTGTCATGAGGACAGTGAGGGAATTTCACATTTCCAGCTGGGCAATGAAAAGAGATCAGATCAAGATCTCGAAGACTGCCAGGAGGGCAGTAGAAGCATCGAAGACTTCCAGGAGGGAAACAAAAGCGTGTCAGACTGCCAGGTGGGTAGCGGAAGTGCATTGAACTGCCAGGTGGGCAGAGGTGAAAATGTGAGACTATCTGAAGGTCTCATGGACTCAAAGAAGAGTTCAATTTAGCAAGGAGTGCTGATGAAGATGGGATCGGTTGATCTCATGGTCTGCCAGGGAAGCAGCAGCGAAAGCATCCCATATTTCCAGGTGGGCAAGGATAGACAGATGAATTTGGATCAGCCAAAGGAGCTGACAGAGAAGATGAGACTGCATGATAGTCTCATAAATTCAAAGGTGAATTTGGATCAACAGATGCAGCTAACAGAAGAGGAGGAACATCAGGATGGTATACTGATGATTGGGGGAATTGGGATATTCCTACCATTTTCCCAGGAGGAGACAGGAAGTTGTATTACAGGTGCAACAACAACAGGGGAACAGTCACAACTGATGATGACTATCGAAGAAGAAGAATTGGCGCAGATGGTGCAGACTGCCCAAGAAGAAGAAAGAAAAGAGAAGGAGCGTTCTGAGGAACGACTCGATGATTTCATCCAGGGAGTTGAAAGAAAAGAAGTTGTAGCACTGGGGCTGACAGCAGAAGAAGAAGCAAAAGCAGAAGGAGAGAGTGAGCATTCCGAGGAATGGCTCAACGCATTCATCACTGAAGCTGAAGAGGTTGCAACAGGGGAGTTTGTAGCAGAAGAGGAAGAAGATGAGCATTATGAGGAATGGCTCATTACCTTCAGCCAGGAAGCTGAAAGAGCTGTAGCATTGGAGCTGACAGCTGAAGGAGAAGAAAAGGATGATGAGCATTATGAGGAATGGCTCGACATTTTCAGCCATGAAGCTGAACAGAATGCAACAGAGGAGGTTGCAAAAGTAGAAGAGGAAGAGATAGACAACATATGCTTTTCTGATCTGTGGGATCAAATTGAAGCCCTGGAGGAAAGGATAAAAGTGCAGGGAAGGCACATCCAACAGGTGAAGTTGGAAATGGATGAGGAAGGCGTGGGAGATCATGATGATCTGCCCAATGGCCAAATTTTTTTGCAGTTGAGGAGACTACAAGAACAGGATTAGCCACTGGAGCAGCTGGATGAGGTGATCGAGGAAATCAGAGAGATGATGATGGAGTCAACAAAAACTTCCAACAAGGAGCAGCTGGGCAAAAGAAAAGAAGCAACAACAACAGCAACACAGCGGAAGCAGCAACAGCAGCAGCAGAATGGAGCAGATGAAAAGCTCCACATATTTGTTTGGGATCCAGGAGGATTTCCAACAACTTATAGGGGGAAGCTCATGAGCAGGAGCTCATGATTTTTGCAGCTGTGGATTATGATGCAGGAGCATCTCTCCATGTCAGCAGCCAGCCAACCACGTCAGCGTGCATGCATTCAGATGCGGAAAGGGAGGCGCAACCTCATTTAAATTTGAAATGAATGTAATTGAATGTGCTTAGGCTGTTGAGCCATGGAAGCCGTGCCTTTGAGAAGGTGTTAGGTAGATCGGCCTTTATTGTAGATCGGTTGAGATCTAGATCCATACGTTGGACTAGACAACCATTGATTGTAATTGAATAGAGTAGGTGAACCTGGAGGAATGAGCCCTCAGGTAAAAGAGATTTTGAGATCTCATTTTGAGTTAGAATGGTTGTATGAGAGAGCCAGAGAGAGCTCGAGGAACACCATTGTAAAATACAGGCATTTTCCATTGTTAATATAACATAGCAGTTTTTTATGCATTATTCTGTCTTATATGCATGTCTGTGTGTGTTCTATATATATGTTGTGAATGTATACTGTAGTTGTGCATTCTGCAGGAGTTCGGTTGATTCAGGTTGGAGGTCTTTGAGGCTTCATACCAGGAGGGTGTGACAGAATGATGAGGGTTCTGAGAGCCGATGCACTGAGGATGCACTTCTGAACTCTGAGGAGTCAGACAAAGATGTGCAGGAGGCACAGGACTGAAGTCAACAACTCAGGAAGAAGACCTGTGAGGTTGTTGAACACATCAGGAGGCAAGGCTGTGTAGCTGAGACACAGTTGTAGAAAGAATCACTGAGGATTCTGTAGGAGCTCTGCCAGGTGGGCATTGAGCGTAAGCACAAGGTGCTGAAGGAAGAACTCCGTTGAGAGTTTGAAGATAGAAGTCAGAAGCTCTGAGGAGTTCTGAAAAGCTCTGCCAAGTGGGCGTTGAGCGTGTGTGTGCAAGGAGTGCACAGAGGAAGGAACTCTGTCGTGAGTTCAAGGAAACAGAATCACTGAGGATTCTGGAAGGCTCTGCCAGGTGGGCAGCGAGCAAGCGCATAGGCGCATGAGGACACAAAACTGGCTGAACGTTCTGTGGAGAAGAGATACTCCGCCAGGAGGGCGTCGAGGAAGTGTGCACATAGGCACAGAGGTGAAGAGAACTCTTTGAGTTCAGTATTTTGAAGGAAGAGGCTAGGGAAGGATCTTCACTGGGTTGCTGAATACCCAGAAGTACTCAAGAAGAGGCTTGAGCAGAAGGATAGCCAGGAGGACATCCAATTCATTCTCCATCTGTGGGAGAAGGAAGAAAGATGAAATCCCCCAAGGGGTCTGAGTGTTCTCGGAAGCTCAGAAGAGATAACACACAGGTGCATGGGAAGACTCTGTAGGAGCGCAGACGTCGAAATCCTTTAAGGATTCGAGAAGAACAAGCTCAGAAGGAACAACGCTTTTACATGCATCGACGAGGCTCAAAGATTGTAGAACTCACAGAGGAAAGAGCGCAAAGGTCGAAGCCTTTGAGAATGTGAAATTATTCCAAGCCTAGGAAGAAAGCGCAATAGCTCAAGTGGAGCGATGACAGCTATCAGATCGGCCTGAAGAAGAGATATGGACCGTTAAGAATTTCACGTCTAGAGGGAGCTCAGGTAGGGCACAGAGCGAGGACACCGACAGCCGTCGGATCTCATTCGGAAATCCCGACAGTCGTTGGATCGGGAGAAGCTACGCAGAGGTTATGCATAGGAGCAAGTGCGCAAGAATTTCGGGAGGAGCAACATCAGTCGTTGGATTAGCCGACAGAACCTGGACCGTTCATTTGGGAGTGGACACGTTTCACGAGATTACCCACATCGGGACCTTGGGCACTGGAGGTTTGAAGAGGAAGGCATTCAACTTCACGAGTGGCGAGGAGGTGAGAGCTCCATGTGTGGGGCCTAGCTGACGTCATCTCGGGATATCAACACTCGAGAACGGTGTGGGACCACAGGAATCGGCAGGTGGACAAGTGGCACCTCGCATCTAGGAAGCTCGTGAGTGGGAGAGTCGAGGATTGGGTGTTAAAGGTCACGAGGTGCGAGGACACGAGGTAGCGAAGTCGCGAGAAGACATGAGCCGTCCATCTGGAGAGGACAGGTGGCAGAGATCTAGATGATCTCGCGAACTCAGGAGTTCGTAGGGCGAACGCCCAAGTGGTTGGTGTTAAGAGGCGTGAGGTGTAACAACCATATACTTCTAAACATCATTAAGATTCATAAACATTTTATTTGGTAAACTGAAACAGTAACTTCTTAGCATAATAGTGATTTTCATAACAGCAACTTCAGTAACTTAGATTTATCAATAAATACTAATTTCATGGCAGAAATAAATAAATACATATCTTAACAAAGTACCTGGTTCTGATGTTAATTTATGTTGCCTCTGCCTTGCTACTGTCTTCCTGCTATCTGCTGCCCAGATCAACCCTGCCAAAAACAAAGAAATAACTGCCCAAAACTATTGTCCTCCCTGCCAACTAGGAAAACTACCTAGCTCCAGGATATCTACGGATATCATGGCCCTCCGTGCCCAAAACCTCTAGCAAATCAGTGCCTCCCCTGATCAAAAACAACAGTCAGAAACTCTGTGCTCACAGCAAGTCCAAAAATCCTCCTCCCATGTCGAATGCCCCTCACGTAAACCTCCCTTTTCCTCCTCCACCCTTCACCGACTCCTCCTTTACTCCCTTACCTGCCTTCGTCCCCGTCCCTTATCCCTCCATTAATGTTTTATCTTCTCGAGACTAAGAGGCCCTTCCCCTCTGCATACGCAACCATTTTATAACATTTCTCATTGATTTCTTAAGATTTATTTCTCAGTTCATTAAATGTGATCTGTAGTTAAAGTGTTACTTAGTTAACCACCATTATTTTCTTTAATTAATTTTACTTTGTAATCTTTAAGCCTTTATCCAATTAGGGTCGTTACATACACCCACCCTTCAAAAAACTTCGTCCCGAAGTTAAGGTATCTGATGGTACAAAGGAAAAGAGCATGG
>SNQJ01S0143615.1:24438-35044 GCA_010110895.2 Picea sitchensis
TAAGTTTTGACTCTCTATTTTCCTTCAACTGGTGTATTTCGACGAATGGTTTTTTCTTTGATCCCTCAATTTTAATTGAAGGGTGGAGTACTTTGAAGTTGTTGATGTGTAAACCCAACCAGTGTTCTTGGATTTGTTGAGACCGACTAAACCTTGTTTGACTGTGTTGTTGGGAGTTGTAATTCTACTTGTTATACCTAATATAGATATTGTTGGATTGATGGAGACTTATTATATTGGTGTTTTATTTTCTACTCAACTATTCAACTAGATGTTGTTGTATTTTATCTATGTTATTATCCGACTAGGAACCTGTTTTGATAGTGGATTTTGCAACAAGAAACAATAAGCAAATTAACTTAGAGTAACACACACAAAAATTATATCATCATTTAACATGAATAAACACATAAAATAATAACACTTATCTTAGTAAATATGCAACCCACTACAGAGGATGAATGTTCTTCCCAACCATAGACTTGTTTTTCCAATTCTCAATGGAAAGTCACCCCCCAGTTGGGGCTATGAATCCACAAGTGATGGTGGCATCTAAGGTTGTCTAATGAATCCCTCTCAATAGTCAATTCCAACAACTAATTCCAGTCCACCAGTTATCTTCCCCACCACCTGCATGACCCAGGGATGGGATCCCCCTTCACTTCTCATAGTCCCTCAGGCCTTCCCACTCCCCTCTAGGGCTCTAGCACAGGTTGAAGAGGAACATCCCTACTAGAACTCCAAGAATCTACAACTACGATAGGAATTCACACAAAAAAAAATGCTTTCTCCATTGACAACAACTTGAACAAAACATTACTCCCAATCCCACAGCCTCTCTTCCCATGAAATTACAACTACAAAAAAACTACCATACATGCCCACTATGGGTTATTTCAAGCTTTAGCATTCAGAGCACTCTTGTTTTCCAAAAATACACTTGTAAAAATTTATCTCGTTCCCCATACGAGCTTCCTTGTTCTCCCATGTTTTCTTGGCTCAGACCATTTATAAGGTTGATTTTTCTCATCCCCCATGCTCTCAATAACTATGAGATGTGGCTTATCACACCCACCCTCTTACATGAATTCAATGATTGGGATCTAGAACACTAAGAAAAAAATAGAAGGCTTAACGTAACGATAATTTAGAAATATGGTTTGGGTTTAATAGATATGGGTAAACTCTCCCCCTTGGATCCATTCCCTCTCTTATGGATACTAATCCCTAATTCTTCGTATGTGTCCATTTGTATCTAGAAATACATTTTATTTATAATATTCAATATACATCATTTTCAAATTACATGTCTCTGCCCTCAGGCCATACATCATATTAACAACATGATTCGCTAGTTTACGGATTGAAAGACATGAGTAACCTCCTCGATCCATTCCCTCTCTTATGGATACTAATCCCTAATTCTTCGTATGTGTCCATTTGTATCTAGAAATACATTTTATTTATAATATTCAATATACATCATTTTCAAATTACATGTCTCTGCCCTCAGGCCATACATCATATTAACAACATGATTCGCTAGTTTACGGATTGAAAATCAGGATGTTACATTCCCCCTAAAAATTCTCATTGTCCTTGTGTACATCACCATAAAATCCACACATTGACATATAAATTCTACATCAAAATATTTCCTTTGATAATTTTGTAACTTAATTGATCATGCAACAATTCCAAGTAGCAACTCTCTTTCCCCTCAACCATGCACATCCCAAGGAATGGAATCTATTTTCTTATGTACAAATGTACATTTAATTTTCTTCAAAATTTACAAACATTCATGGTTATGCTTCTCACATGGATTCCTTGTGCTCCCACTTAGAATATTCAAGACCGTAGAAATTCCATTGAACTCTCACTAAGTCAATGGATTTGTTCATGAGAACTTTGACTTTCCTGAACCAATATGCACTAGTTCCAATTTGGGTTTCGAACCGAAAGTCCCCTTCAGGTTCCACCTCGATCACAGTCCAATAAATCACATGGTTAGGATCAACTACATACTTTTGTAATAAATATACATGGAACATGTTATGAATTCTCATAGATGCAGGTAATGCTATCATGTATGCAACTAGGCCTATCCTTTCAAGAACTTCAAACATCCCATGGTATCTCGCTGCCAACTTTGGAAACTTGCCAATTTGAGTGAGCTTCTGTTGTATTTAACTTTTAAAAACACATGCTCTCCTACTTTGAATTTTCTATGTGTTATTATTTTATTGGCATAGCTCTTTTACATGTCTTTTGTAACTTTCAAATTCTTCCTGGTCTTTACCATTTTCTCTTCCATTTCCCTCAACAATTATGGTCCAATCATGACTCTATTTTCTAGGTTATCCCAGCTCACTAGTGTGTTGCATTTTCTTCCATACAATGCTTCAAACGAGCTCATATTCATTGGTTCCCGATATCTATTATTGTAATAAAATTAAACCAAATGGATATAGTCCTCTCACCTAAAAGGCTTGTCGATTACATACATTCTAAACATATCTTAAATTATTTGGTTAATCCTCTTTGTATTCCCATCTGACTTTGGTTGATATGTTGTAATGAAATTCAAATTGTCCTAAATCGTTTAAATAAGCCCTTCCAAAAATTGGAAGTGAACTTGGGATCTTGGTCCAACACTATTTCCTTAGGCACACCATGTAGCTTAGAAAACATAAATTTCTACAATATGTGTTTCCTTTTGAGTTACTTTTACAGGACTAAAATGTCCATCCTTTGTAACCTTGTCCACCAATACTATGATGGAAATATGTTGCCTTGTTTCCCTATGCAATTTGGTAATGAAATCAATAGTAACAACTTCCCATGTCCTTTCAGGAATGGAAAATGGTTGCAACAATCTTGTTAGAAGTTTGTGCTCATCCTTTACCTTCTAACATTCCATGCATCTGGCCAAATAATTAGTTACATATCTCTTCATACCAGACCAAAAATATTGGCCTCTTATAGATGTAATAGTTTTCTGGTATCCTGGGTGTCCATCATATGACACATTGTCCAATTCTTTTAAAATTGAATTTCTCAATTCCTGAGAATTGGGAACATAAACTTTGTTGTTGAACAAGAGGATTATGTCCTCTTCTAGCTTGTAATATTTATATTTTGTCGTATATTATTCTGATATAATTTTTCTTTAACTTGCACATAATGTTGGTATGTTGGGAAAAACTCTAGAATTTTGTCTTTTAAATCTATCATATACATACTACTGGTTGTATCATGCATTTCATGCACCCTTCTGTTAAGTACATCAACCACCTTGTTCTCTTTTCCCTTTATGTTTTTGATGTCAAAGTCATATTCGATAAGAAATTTCAGCCATCTAGTTTTCATGGAATTTATTGTTGGTTGTTCAAACAAGTATTTTATATCACTACGGTTTGTCCTCATTTCATTTTTAAAGCATGTATTATGGTTTCCAACTCTAAGTCATGTGTGGGATAGTTTATTTCACGATCCTTCAATTTTCTAGTATCATAAAAAAATGCATGTCAATTTTGTATAAGGACTCCACCGAGCCCTTCCTTTCATGGATCTGTACATACAACAAAATACTCATCTAGATATGCAACTTTTAAAATAGGTGCATTCCTTTATTTTAAAAATAGGTGCAATATTCTCCAATTTTCTTCACACTCGGTGTTCTATTCAAATTTTACTCCTTTCTTTTGCAAAGATGTTATTGGGTGTGAAATATTGGAGAATTTTGCAATGAATATCCTATAGTAACTAGATAGACCCATAAATTATCTAACCTATGAAATGTTTGTTGGCACGAGACAAATTTTGATTGCTTCAATGTTCTTTCGATCCATTGTTATGCCATATTCTGAAACAATGTGACCAAAATAATGTTGCAACATGTGGTTCCTTTGTAACCTCACGTTGTTGGATGTTTGGGTCGACCAAGTCTTTGGGTCGACGGCTGACTAAACCCTTCGTTGATCATGTCCACTTATGGATTCTTGATCCACATTTTAGGGACAAGTGCAACCGACTTCACCCAAGATTTTGATTTTGGTCCATGACTGAACTTATTTATAGGCAATCCTTTTGATCGGTCTATCATCATCTCAGATTGTCATATCATCTCGGGAGACATGCTCTTGCTCTTTGAGCGACTTGTGCTTCATTTCTATGGTGTCTTTTGAAACCACCTCTCTGAGAATCGTTCTCCTTATGTATTCAATCCCTATTCCAACATTGTATCATAGTTTTTGGTTTCTTGATCTCAGGATCATAGAAGAATACTCGGATTCAATTCAGACAATGTTGAATCCTTTTTTTGAGCTAGTTCTCTTCGAATGAAGAATTACCCACTGCTTGATTTGGGTTATCAAGCATTTACAAATCTGTTGATATGGATTGGCTGAGATTAACCGGGCTCTGCCCAGAATTCTTATCATGAATTCCCTATCAGAGATGGCTAGGATTTCTTGAGTTCCATCGCTTTGTGGTTATCATCGTGGAATTTTCCATAGTATAGTTTGATTGGACATCGATGGGAGTTTAATCGATGGAAATTGGCATGGTGAAACCCTCTACCAAATTTCATGGTGCACGTGTTAATTGTTGCATCACTTCTCCTTACTCGACTTGTGGCCCAGTCGACTTTTCATTCGATTCAACCTCGGTTTGGCTGAGCACTCAACCCAATTGATGAAGGAATTTCTTATGGAAGTCGAGGCACTCGAATCAGAAGTGGATCGACCTTTCCATGGTATTAAACAACCGAGTCTGCTCGACTTTTATCCTTGGTTAACTCGACTATTGTGGCCAACCAAGAGAAGATTTGACCCGGCTTGGATTTAGCTAAGTCAGAACCGTGGACTTGTGTCCCTTTCTTCTTGACCCGAATGGCGTATAAAGGGCAACTAGAAACACAAGATATGGAGTCTATGTAAATATAATTCGATCAGAATAAACTGTGGCTTGAATGGATTATGGAATTTGACTCAAGATTCCTTAACCTGTTGATTGAATTTTGGATCTTGTAAGAGTATCCAATTTATCATCGTTTAATCTATTGGTGCGTATGGCTTGTATGGTGGACATATTTTTTAGCAAGTGCGTGTATTCCATCATCAACTCGTACCTAGATGCTCGTTTCAACACCAAATTGTCTCTTATTGCCAATACGTTTGACATTTTTGACTACACAACGATAAACTTATGTCCAAATCATTTTTGTGTGTACCTATTGTTATTACATGCTCCACTTCATTGGGTGCAATCGACCAATAGTTTGTATTGGTGGTTTCTTCACTTGGAGGGACATAGGTGCGCATTATATGTACGAGCGAACTGACTTTCTGTGAGTCAACTAGTACACCAACTCTGTTGTTGGTTTATTTTCCCTCTTTGTTCTTGAATATTTCCCTCTGGTCATGTTGGACAAAGACAAAGATCTTATGCTTCATAAATCATAGGAAAAATGTGAGAAGAAGGTTATCTCCTTGGAAGAATCTCATAAATGACTTTGTGGAGAAGTCACTTCCTTGCAAAATGTCATTGCATAGTTAAATACTAAGAATTATTTTTTGAGCAGTGAGTTGAAACCCAGTTGTAAGATGAGGCAACTCTCTTTCAAACCATATTTTTGCAACAGTTTGATAAAAAGTCTCGGGATATTTTTCACATAGAAAATACCATGGAGACCATTTTCAAAGACCTGGTGGTTGAATTTGGCGATAAAAATTATCTTCTTGATGACCTTGTAAAGGAGGTGAAGACTCTTTCTCTTGAAAATGATACCTTAAAGACAAAGAATATGGGACTGAAAAATCAGTTGAAATATGCAGAAGATGAGTTCCAAATGGTTGTTACTCATCAATGTCGAAGAGTTGTTTCCATGGGGAACATTGTTGCTATATTTTTTCAAACTCTTACAAATGAATTTGAAGAAAAGATTGACCTTCTTGAAGGCTTGGAGGAAGAAGTGAAAACCCTTCCTCATACCACACTGAGTACATATCTCATCCAGTTGATGGAAGAAAATAACTAGCTGATTTTTGAGGTTTCCCACTTGAATTCCTATGTTGATGAGCTATTTGACGAAGTTGCTCCTCTTCAAGAAGATAAAAAGAGACTGTTTGATTAGTATCAGGAATTGAAGGAAGAATATGATGTTGTATTGTTGCAGCTGACTGAGAAGGAGGAGACTCTTTAGATCTTGTAAATTTTTGAAAAAAATGTTGAGATAATCGTTGAGAAGAAGATTGATGTTGTTGAACCACCAGAATCACCTATTTCTTCTTCCACCATTGTTGCTAGTCCATCTATTTTTGGGAAGAATACCGATGTCTTGAGATTCCAATCTCTCCCGTTTTCTCTCCACCCCATGCTTACGTTTGTAATAAATATGTTTTCAAATTATTTTTTGAAACTGATAAATGTGTTGTTTCTCCTAGCTTTGAAAAACACACTACAGGTATAGGATCTCAACTGCTCAGCAATATGGGATATACCAAATGAGGAATTGGGAAAAATGGACAGGGTATCACTGTTCATATTGTGCCTATGATGTTGCCACCAAGAATAGGTATTGGATATGATGTTTTTGTTTCCTCCTTGTCTACACCTACCCCTGCTGCAAATAGGGAAGTTTTGTTTGTTACATGTGGAGTTTAGAATGATTTTCGAGTAGAGAAATATATTGAACTAGTTATTGAGATGGTTGTTCCTGGCATAATAAATTCTAAGAATATTTTCATTGATGTTGTTTTTGTTGATAGATCGGATTGTTGTACTCTTGAGAATACACTAGACCCTAAGACTATATCTCTTGATCAACCTACACAAACCTATATTCCTTATCATCATCCTCGCCATCACAAACATGGAAATCATGCTTTCAGATCTTTGTAGAAGAAACGTAAAAGACATAATCGTGGTCCAGTACTGACTACCAAGATAGAATGTGGTTGGATTGATGAGTGGTCATGGGAACATCCGACTATATTTTTGACAAGTTTCTATCGTTGTGTTTCGTCGGTCATTCAAATGAACTATGATCCCCTTCATATTATTGATCTACATTGGTCAACCATAGGTTCGACCCGGCTTGACAGTCCATTGACACTAGAATCGGATATTGGTCAACTAGGATTCGACCCAACTTAGTAGTCGACTCGAGGTGTTTCGACTATGGATTTTTCAACTTAGTTTTGTCTCTCTATTTTCTATCAACTCGTATGTTTCGATGAATATTTGAAGTTGTTGATGTATAAACCCTAAACATGTTCTTGGATTTGTTGATACTAACTAAACCCTATTTGACTGTGTTGTTGGGAGTTGTAATTCTACTTATTGTACCTGATATAAATATTGTTAGATTGACAAATACTGATTATATTGTTTCTTTCTTGTCTAGTCAACTCTTTGGCTGGATGGTGATGTCTTGTTGTCTAGTTGATTGTTCAGCTGGGACCCTGTTTTGACAGTGGATTTTCCAACCAATTTTTCTATGGATGACTTCTCTTTGGAATTGATCCATCTTGTGATCAAATTTTGCAATTCGAACAAATTCGGGGAGGGGGAGTGTTGGAAAATGTTGTTCTATCATAAAAAAATATCCTCCAAGTTGAGTTTATGGGGGGGTGTTGGAACATGTGGTTCCTTTGTAACCTCACCTTGTCATATGTTTGGATCAACCAATTATTTAGGTCGGTGACTAACTRAACCCTCGGTTGACCATGTCCACTTATGGATTCTCAATCCACATTTTATGGATAGGTGCAACTAACTTCTCCAGAGCTGTTGAGTTTGGTATATGACCAARCTTATTTATAGATGATCCTTGTGATCGGTCTATCATCATMTGATATTTTTAGATCATCTCGAGAGATCTTMTCTCACTCTTTTAGTGACTTGTTCTTCAATGATGCAGTGTATTTCGACACCACCTCTCTCTCGGATATGTTMTCCTTCTKCATTCAATCTCTGTTCCAACAAATAATGGATCTTTTATTGATAAAAAGTGCATTTACTCAACTTGGCATACAATTGGTGTTCTCTCAATACTTGTAGCACCATCCTCAAATGTTTCTCATGMTCCTCCTCTATCTTGGAATAGATAATAATATCATCCAGGAATTYATTGACAAACTTGTTTAAGAAGTCTCTGAACACCCCATTCATCAGACACATAAATGTAGCAGGTTCATTTGTCAATCAAAAGGGAATCACCAAAAATTCATTGTCTGTACCTTGTCCGAAAAGTCATCTTGCTAGTATATTCATCTTTGATCCTTACTTGATGATATCTCGATCTCAAGTCAATTTTGGAAACTATCTTTGTTCCTTTTAACTGATAAAACATATCATCAAATTTTGGAAAAGGATATTTGTTCTTGACTGTAACCATGTTCACCTATCTGAAGTCAATTTTCAATCTCATTGTTCCATCTTTTTTCTTCACGAATAGAACCGAGGAATGCCAAGGAGAAACACTTTGATGTATGTACCCCTTCTTCAAAAACTATTCTAGCTACATTTTCAATTATTTCAGCTATGGTGTTCTCATTCTATAGGGATTTTTGGACACTAGGGCATCTCCAGGTATTAAATCAATAGAAAAATCAACATCTCCAGGTATTAAATCAATAGAGAAATCAAAGTCCCTCCTTGGTGGAAATCCTAGCAATTCCCCAAACACATCTTCATACTACTCCAATATTGAATAATCTTCAAGACTTAGATCCCTATCCTTCATTAGATCTTCCATATGGACTGCATATATTTGGAACCCTTTTCTAAAAATTCTTTTATGCTACAATGATGAAATATCTCAGACATATATAGGCCTTGGAATACCTTGCACTATCCTTGAATTCCCTTCCTCATCAAGAAACGTGAAATCCTTTTTATAACAATCTAAGACAACAAAATGATTTTTTATCCAATCCATACCAATAAAATAGACATAAGACATGAGTGGTATGATGTTCAAATATGCCTTAATGTTGACACCATTCATGTTTAATGGGAAATGTTTAATAAGGTCATTGATTATTTTCTTGGTTCCAATAGCTAGCTAAACTAACCAAGACCTTTTATGCTTACATTTATTCCATTTAAATATTTCAAATAGATTCGAATTTATATAGCTATGAATAGATCCATAATCAATCAAAATAGCTATGTGTTGATCATCTATCTTACCTTCCTTATCAATCATGTGGGATTGATAGTGTACTTGTCTATTGTATAAGGATGCATAGATCCTTGGCATGTTTTTTTCCATGTCCTCTATTTTCTCCTCTTGCTTGATGATATGCATAGTCTTCATCTTATCTCCCTGGCGAGGGAAATATTTATACATGTGGTCTCCTTCACATCCCGAACTTTATGGGTTGTTGTCTTGGCCTCTTCCCCAAGGAATCTGTCATTTTATGATAATATTGAGCTTGTTTCCTTTGCTTGTATGTTTATGATCTATTCCTAATGAAAGGCATCTTTAAACCTTTCTTCCTTTGATCTATATTTCATTTATTCTTATCATTCCACGACTTTTGGAAAGTTGTCTTTCATCTATTTTACTCATACAAATATTTGTCCTTTCTTATGGCTTGCTCAAAATTCTTGGGCTCATCAAATTGAATTTTGTCCTTGTAAAAGGATTGAAGTCCACTTAGGACTCTTTGAATTTTGACNTTTTGGAAAGTTGTCTTTCATCTATTTTACTCATACAAATATTTGTCCTTTCTTATGGCTTGCTCAAAATTCTTGGGCTCATCAAATTGAATTTTGTCCTTGTAAAAGGATTGAAGTCCACTTAGGACTCTTTGAATTTTGACCTTCGCATCCCTAATGAAGCCCACGTACCTAAGAATTTCTAATAATTTCATCTCATATTCATCCATGGTCATGTTCTTAATTTTTAGTTCAAATAAACCTTACATCTTTGTGTCACAATATTGCTTTGAAAAATACTATTACTGAAAATATTTCTTGAACTGCTTCCAATAAATTCTCTTCTCATCATGGTTCCTAACTCGCTTAAGTTGATACCACCACATATATGACTTTTCTTGAACATGGTAGGTTACAATTATAGCTTCTACATTTGACGAGTAATCCTGTAACTGTAAATATTTCCTCATTCCCAACAACCATGATTTTTCATCTACTCCCTTCCTATTCTCTTCGTCAAATGATGGTGGCATGATCTTCCTGAGCTCCCCTTGTAAAATATCATACCCATGTCTTCTTCGTTGATGTCTGACAAGGGACATAGTTGGGATACTTTATGACTTTAAGCGTGCATATAAAACTCTATTTGAGTGATGTGGGAAAGGATGATGATGATGATAATAATGTATGCTAATACTCCTAGATTTTCTAGATCCCCCATGATCGTCCCTCCTATCATGAGATCTGGATGCTTCTACTTGCCTTGCACCAACGACTTGTTTTGTGAAAAAATATTTATTAACATGCTTCTACAACATATTCAAACTCTGCAATATCTCTTCATGAGCCCTCATCATCATTTATTTGTCTTATTTGTAACTTTGCACTTACTTCTACCGACTTCTCATAGTCTCATCCAGCTCTACAGGATCAA
>SNQJ01S0143616.1:0-24428 GCA_010110895.2 Picea sitchensis
CAAGATTATGTAGCTAGTCTTAAAATTTAGATTTTTGTTGGTTTTGCAAATAAAATGTCATCTAAACTTGTCTATTCTTGTCCACTTTCAGGTGCATTCGAATTTCAATAACCAACTGGATATCCTGTGGTAGTTTAGGAGATACTTTTGTGATATAGTCTTGTTATAGGCTGTTAGCTTTAGTCAGAAATAGGGACTTGGGAAATTGTTCCCATATTTTTTGTAAACTGTTTTGATAATTCCCATAGGGATGTTTTACCCTGTGGCCTTTAAATATTTGTTATTTTTTTGTAAAGAACCCATCATCACTGTTGGGAGAACTAGACTATGGATTTATGATACAGACTGGGATGAAATTTGATGTATTGTAACAACTTTAGCTTTCAATATATCAAACTTTTATTTCAAGTTTTCTTCATATCAGTTTGTAATCAATTATCGACTACTTTAGCTATCATGATTCATTGTAGGTTGATGTGATTTGGTTTATGTGTTGTCCATATCCGATCTCTCTTATTTTAAAAAGTACAACATTTGCTTTGTTTCAATTTAAGGAATTAAAGGTTTACCTTCTTCGTTAAATGAATCATTTTGTACAAATCTTTGCACACAGATTTATCTAAATGCGATGATTTGTAAATCATAAGATTGCTGTCAATTTTATGTCTTGTTTGTTCTGTTATTGATATTCAAAAGAGAACTGCTGCTTCCTGTTTACAAGAAGCTTGCAGAGAATCTGGTGCGGGTTTCCTCCCATCGAACAACTGAACTGGATCCTTTACACAGGAAAAATCGGAAAGCGTTATTGCAGGTTAGTATATTAGTGTTATTTAAGTGTTTTAGATAGATATAGATATATAGTTCAGTTAAGATTATTATTTTCGATTGCTTATCTTAGATAGTTTCCGTTTTATTTCTTTCTCATAAAATAAAAAAAATAAAAAAAGTTTTGCTGTCACAGGACAACTCACAAATGATTTTAGCAGGTTTTCATGTAAAATCTGTAATCTGTAAATATTGTACATTTATGACTAAGATCTAATTCTGTTGATAATTGAACGTTTAATTTCATAGAATTATTATAGTGTTAGATAGTAAATTGTATATATTTATTTTCAGATTCGATTTTAGTTTGCTTTAATTATTGTTTTTCATTTAGATTAGTTCTTTTAGTTAGTTTTTCTTTCGTTTTCCTAGGACTTAGATCAGCCAACAGAGCCGCTAAACCCGTCAGGGTGGATCATCCCAAACGACTTGGGTTATTTAGACAACCCCGGACCGGATCCACTCTTCCAGTTGACGAGCGTTCATTTTCGCCCGTCAACAGGTTCTACAGACAAGGGTTTTCCCTATGATATATCTCTATGATATACGTGCCGAGTCCAACAGTAGTACTCGGTCCAATATATGAGGGGACTAACTAAGAAGGATAGACCGTACCCTTAGCCATACTACCCGACTACCCAGGTACTAGAGAGTATCTTCTCGAATGTTGTTCTCGGTGACACTATAACAGTCCGATGATTGATAGGTTTATTTAAACAGAGCTTCAGGAAATCTAGGCTGATCCGTACACAGGTGTTGTCTGATGCGCTACCACTCGAAGGGGTACCAACAGGGGTTACAAGGGTGGCCAATAGATGTGCACTTAAGAACCACTTGTTTTTCCTGCGTGTACTAATCCCTCAACCAGAGGTTTATGCGTGTAATGAAAGATCTCTGTGGCTTAAAGACGTCGGAATACATCTCTACCTTGAAAAAAAAAAATTCCCACAATTTCTGCCAAGGAAGGTGCTCTGATACCACTTGCAAGATACCAGATATAATAAATATGAAGAACATAAATAAAATGATGGAAATGGCAGAATAACAGTAATATATCCAGCATAATCTCCACAATAACACATAAATGATATAAGAACAACAACATAAATAACACTTTGATTCAAAAAGCAATGTTCACTGGCCTCTTCGAGGGGGCAACCTCCAATCGAGCAACACTCTGTTACAATAATCTCCAAGCTAGGGTTTTCATACCCTCGAACCTTATTTATACTAAATATGTCTATCAAGAGAAGCATCTAGAGGAATATCCTTCTAGAAGTGGAAGCTTCTATTAGGTCTTCTTACATCCACCTTATTCTATTTTATTGAAAGGCCTTATTAATATTGACCTTTATTACATCCGAATATATTGATCTACCTATGTGTGGGTTAGGACCCTAATAGTGGGACCCATAATGATCAATGAATGGAGATTCATATCTCCTGCTTCCATATCTACGGTTCACATGAGTTCAATTTCAATATCCTTCCCTTGTGGTTATTCTCACAACACATGGGATTTCCTTCCGAAGACCTCACTCTGAAAGGTTTTTTTCAGAGTCTCTCGTTTGAAATCCTTCCTAGGATGTTCGAGAGATCTCTTTGACATGGTGACTCTGAACAACCCACTGATCAACGGTCATGATCTCTTCAGATCAATGATTGTGGTTCATCATTCACCAAAAAAAGGTTACGAAATCATAACTGTCCGCTCTCAAGACTTAGCTATTTTTCGAGCTTTGATAGACTTCCAGAACTTAAGACAATTCTATGGCCATTAAAAACTGTCAAAATTAAGGTTAAAGCCTCACATAATTTGCAGGATCTCCACACTGGGAATATATATAGTATTCGAGCACGTAGTAGTTTGTATATTTATTCATTTTTACGATTTAATCAGGAAATAGTAAACATCACAACATAGCTAATATTACATCATTCAACATCACAGTTTAAGTACTTAAACCATCTCTTAGATTTATACATTCATATGTGCTATCATACAATTGTTCCATTCATGGGCATTCACATAAATCATTCACAGTCAGTTTCAATACAAATGAACACTTATCTGATAAGGAAACAATCCAATCCAACTGACTAAGAGAGGATTCCTTTCCGCCCAACCTTAGGTATTGTTGTATATTCACTTCCTACAACATACCACCCTTATGCTAAGCCATGATACCACCAAGGAAATTGACTCAACAGGGTTCCGAGTTTGTGATGATCTAATAATGTTACTCTCCTTGTTCCTCTGACACAATAAAAGTAGGCACCTCCCATTGAGATTTGGGTGTCTACAGGTTTATAAGGTGGTTTCTCAACTGGATTTACTCTACACAAGGGAGTCCCTTCTCTGCTTAACAGTCCCTCAATGACCTCCCCTTACCAGTGTTGGTTTCTATCCAGTAAGCACCAAGATGCAACCCACTATTGAACTAGTTTGGGAATCTGGGTCATCTTTGTTCAAGGTGATCATCAACAACTCAAAAAAAATCCCTATTTTCTTCTAGAAAGCTATTATTTTCTTTCTCAATGAACAATTTCATGCTTCTATGCTTTGTTGCTTGTCTTAGAGCCTTTTTCTACTCGGTCTTATGTTGCATTCTTCAGTTCCTCTGTGCCATCTCTGTTTTTTGGGTTGCTCTTCATATCTCCCTTTTTTCTCCTCAGTGTGTCTATGTATTTCCATACTCGGTCTTCTCCTGCGAATGTTGCATTTTTTCTTCTCCATCCCCTTGGGATATCTACAACGTCTTCCATATGTAACCTGTAGTTTTCCTTTCATAATTTGAAGGGGAAATTTTTGGTACATTCCCTCGTCAGTGATTTAATTTTCCATTTTATCTCTGTATGCACTAACTGCCACAGTAATTACTACTCAACCACCTCTATGAAATTCTATTTAATGATCATGTGGTCTCCTCCATCAGTATGGTGTGCTGGTAGATGAAGTCATTATGTTTGTAATCATAGATTAGCTTGATGTGAAAGCTTCCTATTTTCTTCATTGATTCCTCTCATCTCCATATTACTCAACCATCCCATCAATCCTCTACCTCATCAATTTTCTCTGGTGTATCATGGGTATTAATTATCAAGGTTGTTCCTTCTCAGTCATCAGTTTGGTGTTTATATTAAATCAAAACAAAATTACATGCCTCATATTGTTAACATATGAAGTTTGTGCATAATTACAGTCTTGGGAGAAAACATGGTGTTGCATGGAACTTGCAACAATAGTGCACACATTAATAATTTGGAGGCATTATCTAATAGAAATAAAATTTGAGTTGAAGACAGGTCATCACAGAGTTCAACACATATTTACATAGGGTAATTTGAATGCTAGAAAAATAATTTGTTCAGAATTACTAAGCAAGTATGATTATATCGTACATTAAAGGAAAAATTAACAAAGTGGAAAATGATTTAAGTCATGTGCCATGTGTTTTCTCAATTTTACCATTAAAAATGAATTTAAGAGAAAATATATTGAAGTTGCAAATAGAAGATGAATGGTACAAAGAATTTGAATCAGATTTAGAGAATGAAGTAATGGAAATTCCAAGGTATGAGATATATGCCTTAGACAATGACGACTTACTATGATTTTATGGAAGGATATATGTACCACTAAATGATGTAATTAACAATTTGGTAGTAGGAGAATCTTATAGATTAACTTATATGGTTCATCCAAAAGTAAAAAAAAAATGAGTGAAAATATAAAACTGTTATTCTTTTGGAAAGGAATGAAGAAGGATATAGTTAATTTTTTAGCTAGATGTCTTGAATGTCAATAAGTGATGGATGAACATTGGAATCTAGCAGGATTATTACAGCCACATGAGACACTAGAATCAAAATGGGAAGTGATTTCAATGGATTTCATTGTTGGATTACCGATGACATCGAGGATACGCAATTCTATATTTGTAATAGTAGACACTTTGACAAAACATGCACACTTTATTCTAGTAAAGACTACTTACCAAGCATCGAAGGTTGCAAGGGTACTCATCAACCAAATAGTAATGTTATATCCAATTATAAAGAAGATAATATTGAATAGAGGGTCAATATTTATGAGAATATTTTGGATGAATTTCTAAGAAGTATTGGGAACACAACTTAATTTCAACACAACATATCTCCCGAAGATTGATGAACGGACTGAAAGAATAAAACCAATATCATAAGACATGTTGAAAATGTATGTGATGGACCAACAAAAGAGCTGAGAAGAATATTTACCACTTGTTGAATTTGCATATAATAGTAGTCCTCAAAGTTCGATTAATATGGAACCATTTGAATTCTTATACGAAATACCATGTAGAATGTTGGGTTGTTATATTCTTTGCAGTCATAGAACATTCATCAAATTGTCTAGTCAATGTATATCGAATGGTGATGAGTCGAATGATGGGCTAAGTTGAGTCAGTGGTTAAGTTGAGGTCGAAGTGATCAACCCAGAAGTTGAAGTCGAAGCAATTGGCTAGGAGGTCGAAGGGTCAACCAATAGAAGGTCGAGTGGCATCCAACTAAATACCGACTGTAGGTCGACTTGTAAACCATCTAGTAGTCGACTATAATAGAATCCAAAGATTCATAGGATTACAAACAATCATTTATGTGGATTTGTAACCATATTTGGGTGCCATGATTTAGGGTTTTTCATGATATAAATCCTATAAATAAGACATGTTGTAATATTGTAAAATATAATCTTCAGAGTAATCTTTAGAAGAGGTTGTTGGTCATGTAGATGCAAGTTGAATTGGATGCAAGGTTGTTCTTGTGTAAATAAAGAGATTATGACAACTATTGTGTCTTAGGTGTAGACCAAGGTTAGTCATGTAACTATTTATTTAATGACTAGATAAGAAAACAAGAAAGAAATATGCTAAAGGAATGATAGTTTTCCCAGTTTTGGGTTTCCAGGGTAAATCTCTATGTACTATGTGCATGATTGTCATTTATTTCCTGTTTAAATATATATTCTCTTTCCTGGTTGGTTTAGTGTGGGTGTTTATTTCCTTACAAGTGGTATTAGAGCCTATCTGAGGCATTCTATTACAAGTGAAATATCAAAGGGCAATTGTTTCTCTGTACAAGTCGTATCAGAGCAAGGTTAAGCTGATCTTGGATCTAAGCCAAACCTAGGTCCAATGGGATTTGTAAGTCAATGATTTTTAAAGTTGTTCTTAAAATAATGGCATGTGGTTTGAGAATAGATATCAAAACATTTAATGGTTGGAATTTTGAGCTTTAGAAGCTTAAAATTGAATATCTCCTTGTAGAATGAGAACAATGGGAAGCTGTAATCCAAAGAACCATTTCGACGGGTATGTCTTAGGGAATAATGGGAGAAAATATAGAGAAGGGAAATGAGTATGATTCGACTTTGTGTTGCAGATTTAGTGTTGCAAAATTTCTCAGATGAATATTTAGCAAAGAAAATGTGGGACAAGTTGGGAAGCTTTTACTAGTCGAAATCCCTGGTAAATAAGCTATTTTTTAGGAAGAAACTGTATCTTTTGAGGTGTTGGTTTACTTGGGCTGACCCAGGTTCTAATGATAGGATTACAAAAAAACTCTTATACCATCGGCCATTTTGGGTACCAGAAGGCAACACAACGCACATAATGCACTGCATAGTCTCACCCGAGATGACTTCTATGGCTGGCCACAAGACTCAGATGTCTGCAACCCGGGGATGGGATGTGTTTCTCTAGAGGCATCTAACCTACTTATTCTCAACCTTCAAACCCTGATTAGATTTTACTCCAAACCACTGTCACCATTCCTCTAATAGGGCTTCATTGACCATTACAACTGCATTTGATCAAAGACAAACATCGATATACTATAACACAAGCTTCTGATCTAATTATTAGCTATAATATTCATTCATTTCGTGCCATTCTATAGATTCCATTAGCTTAACCTTATTGCATAATGTTCATTCCTTTAACAAGCAACAGATTCATCATAAAATATTAACAAAGTAAATGCAACCACAAAAACTACATACAGTCACATAAAACACACATATACAATGTTTCACCCCCCCAAGGCTACGCCCACAAATATTTGTTTCTTCGTCTCTTTATTCATATTTCAACAAATGTAGTGCTGCGCACTATAAAATCCTTCCTTCATTACATCTGATCTCCGCATATCACAATAGTTATCACTTACACTAAGAACCTCTTATCAAAACCCTAACAAATAATAATTGAACCAATTATAGAGTATCAATAATCGATTGATCCCCTGATTAACCTTCTACAGTCCTAATACATTCTAATTATATAAATTTGGGACAAAGTCCTTATAAAAACCCTAACCCTAAAAGGATTAGGTTTTTTCACTTTCTCCTTGACTTCGTCTCGACTGGTCCTTGATCCAACCATTTCTCCAAGTCGACGTTTATCTACTTTCCAACTTCTCTGCAACAGTTTGTCCACTTTCTAACTGCTTTTCTCAACACATGTTTCCCTTATTTCTGACGCTGATTTTTCTCTTTTCCGAGTGTGCTCCCCTGTTTTTCGGCGCTGCTTTAATTCCTTAAAAAATTCTTCAATTTTTCCCAAAATTGGCCTCTGCTAACAGGCCACCAATAATGGCCTCATGAATCATCCTAAGTCACTCACGGACTCCCGCATCTTTTACTCCTTGTGCCAGTTCTTCGTACATCTCTTCTATCCATTAGCATTGCTCCTGAGCCTGACTGCTCTTCTCTGTCATGACCTCTACCACCTGTGCAGTGACTGGAGGTATTAAGATTTATCCCCCCTCCAATCCTATCTGTTCGATGCACACTTTTTTTGTGTCGATCTCTACAACCAACTACTTTTCCTTTTCTTGCAGGGGATCCAACTAAGCGTGTATTGTGATTTTCTGTGCCTGCACTGCTTTTTCTTCTGCTTGTAGGTTCTTCATTTCTTCAGCCATCTTGATATTCTCTTGCAACGACATTGTCCTTTGTCATTGCTTGACATATTCCATTTCTACATGAAATTTATCTTCCTTCCCTTGCAGCTCTTGTAGGCTCCCATCCTCTAATAGCTGTGTCCACAACTGGACGCTCTTTTCCAAAAAATATGCCACTCTATGTATATTTTGTGCGATGTTTTCTGTGGATGTTGTCCCATCTTGTTCTCTTTGTGATTTGAATTATGGAGGAGTAGTAGGTATTGCACACTCCTCCAGTTCCTTGATATTCGCTTTATATTGCGCCAACACCTGCAGTATTTTATTCATATTCTCTTCAAAATATGCTCCCTCCGATATTATGCTATCAGGGATGGCTTGAAATACTACACTTATCTATTTATCCATCTCCTCCACTTTTTTCTGTGCCATTATTTTCTCCTGCTCTTCTTGGGTAATGAACTCCTTCAATACAACATGCTCCTCCCACGCTAACTATAAATTCATCGCGTCAGAACTTTCTCTGGACTGAATCTCTTGCGCGATGTTAACCTGTAATTTGTATAGCGCGTTTGTTGGAATCTTGGGAAACACCAAGTCGAATGTCTCGATGTACTTCAAGGGATTCTATGTTGTTTCTTAGTCAATGAACAACATATCCATTATTATGATAAAATTAACACTTCCCTATTCCATAATTTGTACTATCTCTCTAGTAGGTACTCCTTCTTTAGTGGGTGTTGATTTTTCCTTCTGTTTTTGCTATGCTCTGATCCTCAAATGCTCCAGTGCAATCTTTACCTCCTACACTTGCTCCAGAATTGAATCTTGGCGATTCTCCACATTTTATTAGACCTTTGATAGTCTATATTCTATGGTCGTGGCTATTAACTCCACGTCGTCTGTTGTCAGTGATGTCTCCATTGGTTATCTTTAGGCCTTCTCCTTCTTCCTGGAGCCACTTTCTTGATCCCCTGCCCTTTTTCTTTGGGCATATAATGGCTCAGATGCCTCTAGAATCTATGTGTCCATGCTTGTATCCTGTTTTCTTTCTTCTTCCATAGTGATCTCTTGTGCTTCCGTTTGCGTTTCTTCTGTGTGCACCTCCTCTGTCGCTCCTCTTGATGCCTACTCTACGCACACCTATTCTGTCGCTCCTCTTGATGCTTGCTCTGTTGTAGTGGACCCTGTGTAGGACCATGTTGTGACTTATTTTACGTCCTTCTTTTATTTTGAATTGGGATGCTTCCCCCCACTGTACTTGTAGTTGTATTTTTTTCTTTCTTGCACCATTTGTGCATGTTTACTGTGTAGGGACTGTTCTGTCCTACGTCCTAGTTTTTTCACCTGGCACTTTCCACTCTTCATACCACTCCTAGACCTCCATCTAGATGTCCTGCATCATCATGCAGTACTTTAGTTGCAACTACTCCTTGGATGGATTCCTCTTCTCATGTAGCCACATACTATGGCGTGATGCTTGGAAATTAGATATCTGTCCAAACTCTTGGACAATTTCTGGGGAGATCCTCCACGTGTCTGCCACCCTGTTCTAGATATTTGTTAAATAAAACACAAATACGTTGTTGTTGATTTTATTTTCCTTGGTATCTACTATACTTCGAAGGGACGTGTAGTGCGTTGCGCCACACTTTTCTGTCCTTGGCAGGAATAGATTTTATGTGGTTTCTTTCCATCCCACCAATGCAATGAGGATGAGTAACCATGAGTAGTGGAACCCATAGCCCCAATATTGTGCATCCTTACAATATTCAAGAAAGGAATTTAATAGATAAGGGGCCCATATCATCGAGCTCCCCTTCACGCACTGTGCTGCAACTCCTACTACGCCTGCAGGTACCTCCTCCTTTCTACATTTTTGCATTAATTTTCAAGCTAAAATCCTTGTTGCAAATCACATCATAGGATCATTGATGTCACTGATCCTTATGCCCCTGTTGCCTCTCTCTGTGCCATACTTCACCTTTATTTCATCCGAGATGGATTTTTCCTTTGTTTTGTCCTCTAAATAATACTCTGGCTTCTCCCCATCCGTGGGTATCCCTGTGATTGCTACAATTAGGTTAACATTGATAGGCACTGGCCTATACATCCAAATAATTCCTCCATGCACCCTTGCTAGAAGTTTCTTCACACATCCATTGATGTGTTACCACGTTCAAAGTGCGGTATGTCCAACAAATTCATGATTCCTATGTTGTATAACCCCAGGATCCAATGCGCATGCTCCCATAGTGGCATGCCAAATGGACCCTCTCCCCTTCTCTCCAAGTAGATCTGTGGAGCCAATTTTGGGAATTTCAATGCATCAACCACATCATGGTCAGATTATTTAAGGGCATCTACTCCTCCCACCATTTCATCATCAACCTTCACTCCCTTGGGGATTTTTGGAATCACTATGGCCAATTCCTCTTATGTGCACTGTACGCCTTGCACACTGCTCTTTTCTCGTGCTTTATTTTTCCCTTGTGGGGATGATACCCAACCTATGGTATGGCCTATTGATTCGTTTCATGCCCTAGTTTTGGATCTAGGCCCTGCTGCATTGAATTTGTCGCCTGTTCTCCCTGTTGTGGCCCTTTTCCCTTGGACACATCAGTTTCCATCCTTTCTGCATCCTCCTCCGGCTATTTAGCCTCCTGTGTGGGATTCTGCTCCTCCTCCACATGCATGGTATTCGAATCATAATTTGGTGTGTGGATCTCATCCACGTCAATAACTGTGCGAATCTTCTGCGTTCATGTTTCCGTCACCCGTGCACTACTTATTGTGTTATGCCCAACCTTGCTTGATGCTCCAATGCGTGGTGGCAACATCCAGGTGAAATTAAAGCTGATGATCTCTAAACCTCCAATGACTCTCACAAATTCTCACTCTTTCACACTTAGAATTCACTCTTCGTTCTTCTCCATAGCGCAAAAACACAAATGACCATATTTCCCCACTTTTTCGACTTTTATAGCAGGACAACGAAATGACAACTGTTTTGCACTGACAACTTCCACTTTTTCACTTTTTCCTACGCGTTCCACTTTATGTGTGTGTCAACTATTTTCTTGTGCATAGTGTCTTCAACACTGGTTTTTTAGCGACGCACTTGTTAATGCTAACAATTCTATGACATGAAAACCTCTAATGTTATCCTATCTTTTTGTATTATTGTTACCTTTCTTCTTTTTATGCATTTTTGTCTTTTTCTTCTAATATCTACTATATACAATATATACAATCATACCATCTCTTTCTTCTTTTACCTCAGGTTGTTAGGTCGACTATATTGATACAATTTCAGTCGACTACCATTCACTAGTACTTTGAGATTCCTCTTTGCAAGATATTTTGGTTGCACAACACCTCCATGTGTAATGACCTCTACTTTATAAGGCCCTAACCAGTGCATATTGAATTTCCTAGGGTGTTGTAAATACCTGCTCTCATAGAGGAGAACTAGGCATCCTTCCTTAAAAATTTTCTTATTTATGTGCCTATAATTCCAAGCTTTGTCCTTTGCTTCTTGTACTTCCTAGTAGAAGCGTGCTAAACTTCCGTCTTCTTCTAGCTCCATCAATTGATCCAATATTTCTTACAAAACACCTTCTTCTGTCATGTTGGTGATTGCTGCAATGCGCAGACTAGGTATTAAATAATCGAATGGAACCACTGCTTCCTTCCCATACACCAGCCTAAATGGTTTTTGTTCCTTCATCTTCTTGCATGTAGTCCTATAGGCCCATAATACTATTGATAACTTCAAATCCAAATCATCCCTATTGACATTGCAAATCTTTGTCAGTGTATTCTCTATAATTTTGTTAAATGATTCTACTGTACCATTTTCCCGGGGATGGTAAGGTGTGATCTTCTGATGATATATATCAAATTATTATGTCATAGATTTGATTGTACCATTAATAAAATGAGTTCCCTGGTCACTTAAAAAAAATCCAGGGACATCTAAATCTAGTCACCACGTTTTCAAAGAGAAACCGTGATGCAGTTTCCGCGTTGCAATCCTTTAATAGGGTTGCTTATTCCCATCTAGTTAAGTATTCTGTTGTAGTGATGATGTATCTAGCGGTGGATTAATCGGTCCAATGAAATCCACAACCCATTTATCAAAAACCTGTAAAGTTACTTGGTGCATAAGTGGCATTTCATCCGTTTTGGATGGTTTCCCCACTCTATGAAAGACATCACAAGTATGGAAATATTCCTTTGCGTCCTTATGTACTATAGGCCACCATAATCCCGCACAAAATACCTTATGTGCTATAGGATTTTCTACATAATTCCATCCATCTATTACTTCATGTGATTCTGCTAGCACCATGGAGCGTTCTTGCTCCATCACACATCTTCTCAGAATTCCATCTGCACCTAAATTGTATAAAACCCTACAATCAAATGATAGTCTACTACGTGCAGTACCAACTATTTTTTCTGTGCGATAGTAAATTTTTTGGGAGCCATGCCTATGCTAAAAAATCCAACAATGTCAACAAAATAATCATCAGCAATCTGAACAAAAAAAAAATTAGCATTAGGAAAATTCTCCTCCAATTTCTTTGGCTCCTCCCCATTAGTAATTCTTGACAGATGATCTGGTCCTGCATTCAACTTCCTTAGTTTTACTATGATTTCAAAATCATATTCCTGAAACAATAACAACCATTTATAGATCCTTCCCCCCAACACTGGCTTGTTAACTAAGTACTTCAAAGTAGAATGATCTGTAAACATATTAAAATCTTGACCTAATAAATAATGTCTGAACTTTTGTAAGGAATATACCATTTCCATTCCTTCCCTTTCTGTAGTGTTATAGTTCTTCTCAGACTCAAATAAATTTATACTAGCAAAAAATAATGGGTGGTCCATGTCTCCTTCACCTGGTTGTGATAAAACTACTCCAACTGCAATGGATGAAGCATCCACATGCACATGAAACTCCTTTGTCCAATTTGGAAAACTCAAAATTGGTGTTGTCACCATCTTCTCCTTCAATATGTCAAAGCTTTCTTGGCATTGCTCATTCCACTGAAACTTGATGTCTTTCTTTAGTAATTTCTCCATGGGTGCAGTAATCATTGCATAACCCTTTATAAATTTCCTGTAGTACCCTGTGTGGCCCAATTTTGCTCTCAACTAGCGCACTGACTTTGGTGGTGGTAAATTAACAATAAAAACAAGCTTTGCAGGGTCTACTATCAATCCCTATTTGCATACAATGTGTCCAAGTAGGATGAAAAATGGTGTACTGAATATACATTTCTTAATGTTCAAGGAAATATGACATTTCCTACATCTCTCTAACATTAACCTCATAATTTCTACAAGGTCCTTTAATAGACTGAATACTGTCCAATCATCCAAATAAAATTCTAACAAATTATGTATAAAATCCTTGAATGCAACTATTACTACTCTAGAAAATATTGCTGGTGCATTATTTAATCCAAATGGTATTAATGTATACTGATATGACCCCCGTTCTGTTGCAAATGTGGTTTTGTACCTGTCCTCCAGAGCAATTTTGATCTGATGGTACCTTGAAAATCCATCTGTGAATGAGTAGACTTCTTGTCCTCCCACATTCTCTAAAAATTCATCTGTAAATGGAGTAGGAAAAGGATCACGCAAACATGCATCCTTTAACTTTCTTAGGTCTACACATATCCTAATCCCTCCAGTCTTCTTTTCCTGGATGGTCATTGGACTAATCCACTCTGATTCTTCCAAAGGCTCTATGATTTCTGATTCTAGAATTCTGCCAAGTTCTTCCTTAACCTTCTTCTTGTAGATGGGGTTTAATATGTATGGTCTCTGTCTCACTGGTCTTACATCTGATTTTAGGGGTATCTTCATCTCTCCAATCTTTCCTGCTACCCCTTTCATCTCTGAAAATGTGTTTGGGAATAAGTCACTGTACTCGCGTAGTAATTTAGTTATCTTTTCCATTGTCTCACTGTCCCAGTAATCTCTAATGTTGGCTATCTTGGGCTTCTCTTCAGTCCCAATATTGACCTTTTTAATCTTCATTGGTGCAGTAAATTCTTCTAATTGTAATTGGGGTCCTTCCAACCCTCTTTATCCTTCCCCTTCTGCTATCTATATGTCACGTGGGTTGTCTTCTACTTCCTCATCCTCTGTGACCTGATAATAGTAAACTAAATATTCAAGTGTTTCTTTTCTAAAATTTATGTCTCTTGTCACTACATCCACCCCATAATATTCAAATATCTTCCTTTTCATCCTTTGTAATGCCAGATCCACCCATGGATTCTCACTTTCAAATGAAAAAGTGTTAATAAAGTTCTATTGCATTGCACCCCAACTCACAGTTTCTCTGTGCAACTCCTGTTGCTTGTACCAATTACCATGTATTCCTTCTAATGTATGAATAAATTAGTTCATCCATTCCCCTAGTGGTACCAATCTCCAGTTAGTGATACAATTATTTATATGATGTCTTGGGTTCCCTCTTCCATCATAATTCTATAAGGTTCTATCCTACTGACGCTGACCGAATATTATGCACATCAGTCTCTTACACTGATACTAGTCCTAGATTACCTCCTTATGTGCACCCCGCCATCGTGAAAGTGTGTCTCTCAGTGTTATATCCAACACTAATAATATCTGACTATCCAAAACCTCTGATTCAAATTCTGTTAGGAAGTTTTCTAAATTTTCTTCTTCAGTATATGTGGGAAACTGTCTTACTTCTGTCCCAACCCATCTTACTGCATGTGTAATTCTGGTGCACCTCCTAGTAGAGACTTCATGAAATATTTGCTGCCAATTTTCTACTCTAGTATCCAAATCTAACATATCAGAATTGATACTCCTCCAACTGAGTACTCCATCTGCAGTTGGATTCACATAATATTCCTCTCATGTAGTAGTTCTATACAAGTGGTTTACATCATCCCCTAGAACACTTTCAAGCACAGGTTCTACATATATTTCACAATCTGAGGGATCTAAAGGTGCTACTACCCTAAATTTCCCATCTTCAAATATCATATTTCTATTTTTTAAATTAATTATGGCCTGATTGTCAAACACCCAATCAATTCCCAACAATGGTGGAAATGGTATAGACTCATCCACCATATCCATTACTTCAAAGTTTGATGTGGTGCACACACCATGTAATCTATTATGCTATTCTTCAAGCTACCTATAGGAATCACTCTCTACTAGTTTTCTAGCTTCAGTTGGATATTGGAATATCCAAGTGTAGGTTCTCCCATTGCTTCCCAAGTTTTCTTTGGAAAAATATTGGCATCTGATCCCAAGTCTAAGATAATATTTCTCATATTAAATTCTCCTATATTTGCGTTCAATTTGAATTCTCTGCTGGTTCTTTTCTTTTTATGGATCTGATTAATCTTCTTTGTTTCTGTTCCTATCCCTTCTTCTATGCTATATTTCTCAAGCATATTTATAAACAAATCCATGGTACTCTTATCATTAAGTAATTTGAAGTAAGATTATAGGAAATTATTTAAGTTACTTACTTTCTTTATTTTCTCTCCTTTGTAAGTATGATCCAAAGATTGAGGCATATGAAAAATAGGAGTGGCATACATCGACATAGATGTGGAAGCTTCATTCTCCTTCAAGAACTCGTTCTTTGCTTCTTTGAATATTTCCTTCTCATTCTTTGCATCAAACTTGTGTTGTGGCTTCGTGTTCTTTTGAATCTAGCACTGAGATTCCTTCTTCTGATCCTGTGCATCTGCTCCTATAATGAATCCTCCTCTGGTCACTATATTGATGTTCCTCCCAAGATCCCTTATTTCTGCAGCAATCCATTGAACATTTTGGTTATTTAAATTCCTCTTCTCCTAGATATTCGTCATTAACTTTGGGCAATATTCTGTCACATGATCTGCTGCACGACAGTACATACATGTTGTTGTTGGTTGAGGAAAATCTATGGCATAGTGTCCTTATTGTTGAAAAATATGGTAGATAATAGGCCCTCTGACTATGCCCATTCCTCCTCTTTATCTACCTATGAATCCTCCTCTATTCCCCTGTGGATCCATGTTCTGTTGATGATATTGTGTTTCCTAATTATACCGCGGGGGTTTCTGAAACTGTGGAATTGCTTGAAATTATTGTGCATTGCCAAAATGTGGTGCATTCTTTCCTATCATAAATTCAACCTGAATACTATATGAATCTGAATTTCTTTCCTTCATTAAATCCAGGGTTCTACAATTTTTGTCTTCATGGCCCACCGATTTACAAAAGTTACAGAAAGTACTCTTCTGTTATGTCTTGTACTTCAACATCATAGGGTAGTGATAAGGATCATTCCCATGTGTCTTGCATATCTCACACTAAGGCCCTCCTATAGGAAATTGATTTGAAATTCCTACTCCTAGATACTACACAAATGTCAAACACTCATTTTTGTGATGTCCCTCTGATCTGCACATGGTACACCACACTGCTTCCCTTTTTTCCCTACTTTTATTCTGATTTAATTGCACTATAGGGTTCTTCAAGTATTCCTTAATATCCTTAATAGCTGGATCTATCAGTTTATACTGATTCTCCTCTAACTGCATTGCTGCTTGCAATGCCTCTGCTTGATTTTGAAATTTTTGTTGTCTCAATGGATACTTGAAATGTGGTAACAAAGAATTTATAAACAACTGTCTATGCTGCATGAAAAAAATGGGATACTTCAATTTACCGTTCAATGTCTTAAACTTCTAATCAATGTCCCATACTGATTCTCCTAGTTTTTGTCTAACCTCAATCATCTCATTCATGAATTGATCCTCTGATTTCGACCTCCAAAACTTAGTGATCAATGCCTTCTTGATCTTTGCTACTGTTCTCGGCGCACCCTGTGGATTTTTTACTACGCGATTCATGGACCAATACAACACGTGGTTTATGAATGTTATTTCTAACTGTGCTACTTTTTCTTCTTCATCAATGATTCTTTTTTCTTCCGATATTCATTCTCACACAAGTAGGTGCTTCTCTGGGTCTTCTGTTTCATCCCCATGAAACTCTAGTAATCTTATCGTTGGATCTACACCTTCCATTGTTGAATGTGTTGTACCTACTCTGTGTGGTAGTACTATCTATGTACTATTGTTCAGAATTGAACTCCTATTGTTCAGACTTGAACTCCCTCTGGTATTGCTACTGGTACTTCCACTTGTACCACTAGTTGTACTAGTGCTAATACTTCCACTTGTACCCTCACTTCTATTATGATCTCTGATATTCTTTTGACCGTCATTCATTAGTTTAGTAAACAAATCTTCCTTTGCTAATGTGTGTTTTCCCTTGACCAAGTTTTGGATAACCTTGGTTGTGTTTGACCATTTTTGGGACTTCGACAGGATGGTTGAAGACAGAGTGCCCAGGCGAAGCGAAGATCGTGGGATCTCACCCCCTTTTACGGGATGTTTGGAGATTAGGGTTTATGTAATGGGTAGGGGATGTTGGCCCATGGGTTTACCCATGTTTAGGCCCCATCTGTAATGTATACATATATATCTAGGTGATGTAATAAAATATAGGCCTAGTAGAATCGGCTTAGTGTGGATATAGAGGTTTGTGCATACTATGTGTTAATACTTGCAGAGCTAAGTGAAAGTGATTGTAAAAATCTTGTGTGCAGACTGTGTAAGAAGGCTTTGTGCTATGACCTAACTCGGGGAATGAGGATATGGCAAGGTGCGCGCAGATCTCTTTTCCTATGCGGAGTGGGTTTTGTTGCTCCGCGCATGTAAGAAGATTGAGAGAATATAATAAAGAAGAAGAAGAGTTGGTGGACGTAGCCCCACACTGGGGTGAACCACGTACATCCTATGTTGTAATTTCTTTGTGCTATTGATGTGATTTATGCTTAGTGCTGAATCTTTATGTATGTTAGATGCATCTGATATAGTAGCTTAGTGCTTAATGAACCTGAATGAGTGCTAGACATGTTGATGCTATGTGATAAATGGTTAGATATGCTTAGATTTAGTTGAATACTGTGTTGTTATGTAATTAGGGATTTTAACCTGCAAAGTGAATAAGGGTAAAATCTGATGAATGTTAACTGCTAAGTGCTATGTTAAGTATTTTGATCACGGATCTGTGTCCCAGCTAGGTTGTAGACACTTGAGTCCTACAACCCCCCTGCCTCTACCTCGGGTGAGACTTCATTTTCTTCGTAGGTGTTGCCGAAAGGGTCGATAGTTAGGGTTTTTTTATTGCGTTGTTGAAGCGTTGAACCCTGGGTCTGACCCTTTTCCAACAAATCACTCCATTTTCGGAACCTGAAACTCTGATTGTTGGGAACTGAGGAAAAGAGAAATCTTTGTGCATAGATCTGTTGTTGTAGTGTGCAATACTCTACTTGATTTGTGAAGCTCCATGCCAAGAAGAGAAGTCCAATCTAAAGAAAAGAGGTAAGATCTTAAAGATTGGTGCTTTGATAAAGGTAAGATAAGTGGAAATTTTTGTTTTGAAAGAATGGATCTAGGTATATTTGATAGATTTTGTCCTAGTCTGAAAAACTAGGGCACAACTAGAAAAAAGAAGATGTGATATGAATAGATCTGATAGAAATAGTGAAAGATATGTTATCCCTATGCATAGAAAGAAGTTTTGGACTAACAAGTGGATGAAAGACCCTAGAAAGAATTTTTTGCAGGTCTATCACTGTGATACCAATGCACAGTACAGTAAAGGTTGGGGATCATTTAAGAGAAAGATAGGATTGACTCTTTGTTATAGTTGTAGAAGATCGGGACATGTTTCTAAGGAATGCCCTGGTAGAGGTCCTATTTTCCTTTGTTGTAAGGCTACTGGACATGAAGTTTTGGATTTCCCTAGAATGATTGCTAAAGTTGAAAAGATGAACATGAGACAAGAAAACCATGAGGAAGGTCAAGAGACTAAGAATATGCCAAAGAACCAGAAATAATCTGAGGCTATATTATTACGGATGAAGGACACATTGAATGATCGTAGAGACATCGATTTATCAGAGATATTAAAAGATAAAGAATGCATTGAAAAAAGAATAGGAGATTTCGACATAGACTGTGTATTGGATGTAGAAACATAGGTGAACATTATGGAAGAAAGTACATGGGAAATTTTGGGAAAGCCTACTATGATTCCTTCATTGGGAGGAATAGGATTGTTTAAAGGAAAGATGATAAACCTATGTGGAAGACTTAATCATGTACCTATGAGTGCTCATGGAACATCGACAGAAGAAGGATTTGAGGTCATTAAGTTTGTTGAGAACATCGCCCCTTTTGCACTTTTGTTAGGAAGGACTTGGATTGAGAGAGATCAGATCCAAAGGAGAGACGAAGAGGAAGCTATAGAACAAAAAAAATAATTAAGGGATTTCATTGCTAAGAGAATAACGTGTTTAATAGAAGAACAAGAGGACAAGTCGAAGAAACTGAGGGCCAGAGACTTAGCTGCCGAAGTTGAAAGAACACAAGAAGGATTAAAGAACCTATCCATGAAAGAGAATAAAGAACCTACTCCATCCAAAATAAGAGAAGAAGTATTATCCTCGAACCTTGTGAAATATCCTCAACAGTGAGAAGTTACTATTCTAAGAAAAGATAAGAACAATAATGGAAAAAGGAATCCAGAGACGCAGATCACCGGAAAGAAATAAATAAATCTCAGTAAGAAGAAAGAAAAGGTAGAAAAATTGCAGAAGTTTCCAGAGAGGACTTCGCAGAAGGTAGGCTTCCAGAACTTGAACCTCATTGGAATAGTAGAACAACACCGACTGGCACTTCGCCATGACGAATAAATATAACTGCTGGAGGCATCCTGACTGTTAGAATGATGCTCCAGAATGGATAGAAACACAGTTATTGACAGAACATTCACCATTGGATTGTTGGAACCGCGCCATAACGTATAGAATTGTATTGATTAAGGCATTCCTGCCCGTTGGAGGAGTCTGTTATGATGTTATCTATTTAACCCGTCGAACTTATTACCGGGGATACTTTTTCCAATTGTGATTATCCGAGCCCATAGAGAACTAATTGCTTTCATGCAGTGCTTATTGAGAGCTCGCCACCCATTCTGCTTACCTTGAGAGATTTTCCACCTACCCGAGATATCTGATCTCGAGCATGTATGTTAGGAAACCTTAATGTAGTAGAGAAATATGTCAAAGACATTTTGATTGACCTCATGGCAGAGAATGTTATGTTGGTAGGAGCATAGACCTCATCGATGAGAGGATTTCTAGCATCCCCATCGAATGCACATCAATCTGGGCCATCTTGAACTATGACAGATAAACAGAGAAAGCATCGCGACGACTTGGAAAATGCAAATCTCATCCCATCAGTCCTGCTCAACTATATCCCACCTCTGGCTGGCGCAGTTATTCATGACAGTGTCTCGAGAAACTTTGACTATACACTGATCACTGCATACTTCCCGAAGGGGATACACGCAGTTGGACTACAATTATTACATATTATGTTGCTAAAGATTAGTGATTTCAACTTGGGAGACCGCAAGAATTATGGAATGCTCTCCCCATACAAGTACTTGACCAAGGAAATGGGGAAGAAGTCAAAGATAATCCCCCAGCCATGGACCATGGACATCACAAGATCAAGAATCCTTAACGTGATGAAGATCCCACACTTCGACAAACATCAGGAGGTTAACGCCTGCGTTAAACTCATTCTGTCATGCTACCATGGTGGTTACTTGTGGTTGGATCGATGCATCATCATAGATCCATCACTGATCCATTGGATCAATGGATTGAGCATGCAAGTACCCGAACCTCAGGATTTTAACCCAGGGAAGGCTGCAGATCGCGCCCTAGCGCAACGCGTAAAATAAACTTACGATGATGTAGAGAAGGGGAAGCCTGGATTCAAGGTAGCCTCCATCCAAAATGGCGCAGTGCGCCTAGCTTGCCAGTTGATCGCTGGTAAGCTCATTAGGAAGAACAAACCAATGCAGGTCACGGGGTTCATCGTCGACTTCGTAGGAAAATGCGTTGAAGGGATGGAAATGAACTAGGTGAGCTACCTTGTCAACCAATTGGAGCAATATTTCCACAAAACATAGGACCAAGGCTACGAGTTTCATTTTAACTTGTTACTGATTCTCATTGCCTTCATCACTTGGGAGATTCCAGAAGGAGCGACCTTCCCTGAAATTGAGCCGTCTGAACCACTGGCCACGAAGTTCACTATGCTCTGGAATTGAAGTGACATGGAAAAATAATGGCAATCTAATGCGGTGTTCCACACATATTTTTTAAAGATAAAGAGGGCCATTGAATCTTTCCCTCGCATGACACCAAATACTCTGCACAGGTTTAGGCCACTTGCGAAGTTCCTCCCAGATAGGCATTTCATTTACATCAATGTGTGTGGGGATGAAAACAAGGAAGAGCTCCAGTTCTAGTACAAACTCACAGAGGAGGACATGGAAGAAATAACCAAGGAATGACCAACATAGTTCCTTGTATTGATCGAACAGACAAAACTCTCCGACCCCGACCTCATTGAAAGTCCTCTAGTCACTTAAGAAGAGTATGATGGACCCAACAACAACACAAGGAAGAATAAGGAAGAAGTACATGAAATGAACAACGCATCAAAGAAAACTACACCAGATTCACCAGGAGGAGGAGGAGATGATGAAGTAGACCAAGAAGATAATGAAGGGGAAGAAAACAAACATGAACATGGTGAAGTAACACCACCTAAGGATCCCATCACGGAGGCTGAGACATCCAAGAAAAGAAAGGTTTCCCCGAAGAAACCATCATCACAGAAGAAATCATGAGAAAATAAGCCTCAATTACAGACTGTACTCACAGTGGATGATATTGACCTTATCATCGCAGCTGTATCAGACACCTCGAAAGACATTTTGTAGTGACATGAAGCCAAACAAGAGACAATGTATGACAGAATCAAGGTAGAGCTGAAAGGGGTACATCAAGCCCTCTACTCAAGCTGCACAATGTCTACAACACCATCATCATCATTAGAAGGTATAGAAGTAGGAGATGAGCCTGCCCCGCAGATTAGCAGATTCGACAGAGGCTCGCCTTCGTCGGGTCCAGGAGGAAAAGGAGCAGGCCATAGAGGAATTAAAGTGAGCAAATGAGGAAAACTTAGAGCAATGTTAGATTGTGCAATAACAGAAAGATGACCTCCAGGAGAAGTTTGTAGAGGATAAATCACAGATCCAGAAGGAAAAAGAACAACTGCTCGCAGAGTAGATTGGAGTTAAAGAAGCAGTCACTAGAGCACTTTGCTCTATGCCGGGCTTCACATAGATATAAGAAGACACAGTGGAGATTCAAGTGGAGAAGCTCTATGAAGCTATTCAATAGCTTCAAGAAAGAGTGGAAGAACTGGAACTCCAAGAATTGCCAAGCACTCCATAGGAAGTGCGAGACCAGAGAGAAGAAACTACCAGGAGTGCAGTAAAAATAATCAAGGCATTGGCCTCAGAATGTAAGCTACTCAACAACCATAGTACGTAGACCTATAAGCACCTCGCAGAGGACCCAAAACTAAGATCATTAGAAGCACAAATTCAAGAGGCAAAGAAACAAGAATCGACAGTGCAAGCGCAGCTAAAACTACTTTCAATAGTTGAGAAGATGAAAAGGTCACAAGAACAACACACAGTCCAACAGCAGGTCCATGCCATCTAGAGTAAAAAGTCATGGAAGTGACCTAGAGACTCTAGCTGGTACAGGATGAATCCTACACACTTTTTGAGGAGATAGAGGCACAAGGAGTACAACTAGAACAAGTAGTCACCTTGGTGGAACAGTGCTTGGAAGGACCTGTCACCGAGAAAATCATTCAGGATTTCACCGAGTAGGAGGCTCTAGCGAAGCAACAATTCGAGGAAGCTCGAGCCAAGATTGAGGCCTTCAAAGCACATTTTCCCAGGTCAGAGTGACTTGGGACGAGTCAGAAGTGAGTTTTGGGGGCTTGTTGGCCCTCAACCAAGTTTTGGAGAACCTCTGTCATGTTTGACCATTTTTGGGACTTCGACAGGCTGGTCGAAGACGGAGCGTCCAGGTGAAGCGAAGATCGTAGGATCTCACCCTCTTTTGCGATATTTTTGGGGATTAGGGTTTATGTAACGGGTAGGGGATGTCAGCCCATGGGTTTACCCATGTTTAGGCCCCATTTGTAATGTATAAATAGATATCTAGGCGATGTAAGAAAATATAGGCCTAGTAGATTCGTCTTAGTGTGGATCTAGAGGCTTTGTGCATACTATGTGTTAAGACTTGTAGAGATAAGTGCAAGTGATTGTAAGTAGCTTGTGTGCAGACTGTGTAAGAAGGCTTTATGCTGTGACCTAACTCAGGGAAGGAGGATCTAACGAGGTGCACGCAGATATCTTGTCCTATGCGGAGTAGGTTTTGTGGCTCTGTGCATGTAAGAAGATTGAGAGAAGATAATAAAGAAGAAGAAGAGTTGGTGGACGTAGCCCCACACTGGGGTGAACCACGTACATCCTGTGTTGTAATTGCTTTGTGATATTCATGTGATTTATGCTTAGTGATGAATCTTTATGTATGTTAGATGCATATGATATAGTATCTTAGTGCTTAATAACTTGAATGAATGCTAGATCTGTTGATGCTATGTGCTAAATGGTTAGATATGCTTATATTTGGTTGAATACTACATTGTTATGTAATTAGGGATTTTAACCTACGAAGTGAATAAGGGTAAAATCTGATGAATGTTAACTTCTAAGTGCTATGTTAAGTATTGTGATCACAGATCTGTGTCCCAGCTAGGTTGTAGACACCTGAGTCCTACAACCCCCCTGCCTCTACCTCGGGTGAGACTTCATCTGCTTTGCAGGTGTTGCCAAAAGGGTCGGTAGTTAGGGTTTTGTTGGTGCGCTTTTGAAGCGTTGAACCCTGGGTATGCTCCTGTGCCAACAATGTGTTAAGCATACATGGGGTTGTAGGTTCTATAATGATTCAGATCTGGATAGGGGTATCTACTTCCTCATTAGATCCCGATCCTTTAGTATTTCTTTCATATGTGTGCAAAATATTTCTTTAATGTGCTCCACAACATTAAGATCCTATACCTCTTCTTCATCACTCTCCAAGCCTTCCCACTTGGCTACTTCTCTTTTCTTCCTATTAAGCTTATATTGGTAGGGTCTTCCACTACGCGTCGTTCCTTCCTTCTGCATAATTTCCTAGATATCCTCTTAGTCCATCATAATGGGATATTTCTCTTTATTGCGCTCTTCTCTATCCATTTCCCCCTTCATCTCATATCTTCCTCAGGTTTCCCCTAACTCCCCCATGGACGCAGGGTAGTTTAAGTGTCTGACTCCATAGTTAATACCCCTTTATCATGCAATAGTCTCTTGATCGAAGTGTACAACGACCTAATATACCTTCCCCTTGGGCCCTTAATAAACTCTTGTTCTGCTACATTGTAAGATTTCGATGTATATGCAAACTTAGTGATATACCCCATTACAATGCTATCTAGCCAGAAATCTACTACTCATGTGAATCTGTTATTCACCCTTTTCAGTCGCGCGATACTTTCTCCTATCCACTCTACTGGTCTAAACCTATTTTT
>SNQJ01S0143617.1:2111-30681 GCA_010110895.2 Picea sitchensis
GGTGCGTTCATAATAAATGACACACCATTGAAAATAAATAGTTTCCATTAAATGGTGCATTTTTTATAGTTAACACACCGATGCGCTCATAAAAATATATGCACCGTTGAAAAGAGATAGTTGTTCAAGTGGTGTGTCCTTGATAGTTAATGTACCAATGCGTACACAATAAAATACGCACCGTGGACATTATTTTGTTTTTAAATTAGTGTGTGAATTATATGGAATGGTCAGTGCACAAGCATGGATACGACACACCATTTAAAATGAGTGTCTATTTTAAGTAGTGCGTCATAATTAATGGAACACATCGGGGCATCGTAGTATCTAGACACCACGTGATTTTGCAGTGCGTTGCATACAACGGGGCGCACCAGTGCGTTGATAATTACTACGCACCCCCTACTATAAATTACATTTTTCATGTGGTACGTAAGATATGTGTGTGCACCATGGGAGGTGCGTTACTGTTTTCCAGGCACACCGATGGTTATTTTTTTGTTTTTTTGGAAAAAAAATATGTTTGCATATTTTGAAATAAATTTCTCATTTATTGAAAAAAAGTTATGTTTTTATGTATAATTCTGATGTAATTTATATGTTAATTATGCAGAGACGTTAGCACATGGATGAGAAACAACATAGATTGGACCAGTACAATATGGTTCGGAAGTGGGAGGCCAGAGAGAGGGAGAGGGATTTGTACCCTCAGCCTAGTAATGCAGCTACGTGGGTCCTTTTGAGGAAAGTAGGCCTCCTCAAATACTACGAGGAGGCTACATCCCTGAAGGGGAATTTCTTATTTCTTACGTAGTTGATCTGTCGATGGGATGCCCATCAACAAACATTCAGAGTCGGTCATGATCAGTGGTACCATCCCACTGAGGAGGATATTTATTTTATCATTGGAATATCTACGAGAGGGGAGGATTTTCTGCAGTTTACCATTGTCCCAGTGGGTGTTGCAGCTGAGATTCAACTTGCCTACTCTTATACGTATATCATGTGTGATATACCTTCTCCTGGTGATTTCCAGGTGGCTGGCAGACAGTTTTGGAATCACTAGATTCGGTGCAGAGGACGTTAGGTGCATGTAACATTATTGTTGACCATTTCACACTTTACTGGTGATGGTCAACGAATTAGTTGCGTGATTTTATATTATGGTGATTCTTTGATACAGAGGCCACGACTTATTAGGTGGTCTACCATTTTCTTGAGGCCATTTTGTATAGCACTGGATAGATGGGAGGGAGAACTTCCCATTTGCTTCAGAGTTATTTTTCTTGTTTTTTTGGAGGTTTTCAGAGATGTGATCCACGTGGGTATCAGTGGCCACCTACCTATTCCAACTGGCTCAAAATAGTCTTTTGACAACTTACTATTTTTAACAGGTTCTTGGTTTCTAAACTTCTCGAGCCATTTTGAGGGACTAAATGAAGTTTTTTCAAGATAGAGCACCTCAATAATATCTAAAGGATTTTATTGAGCCCCCAAAATGAATCTCTTCAATACCTTTCCAACGAGCTATCTTGCACCCCAAACGAGGAGCGTATGCCAAAGTTATGCTCCTGAGAAGTTGATACACCAAACTACCCAAAACAGAGTCCAAAAAACTGTTGGTTTTTCATCTTCCGGGGTTAGGGTTTTGGATTTTATTTATGATAAAAAGGCCTTTGGAGCCTCATTGTAAAATATATTCTTGTGAATGTAAGTAGCCATCACATCTCTTCCCAGAGATAAGTTTCCACCATTCTAGCAAGTCTTTCACTCTGTAGTTCTACAATTTTGTGCATTTCTTTCATTAATAGAAATTGTGTATTAAAGTATCTATGTGTTTATGGTTACATATCTAATATATTTTTGTTATATTATTGGATATCTGAGATATCTCTATATATTTATTTATTATATATCTACTCTCATATCGTGCTGAAAATAATCTGGATCAGTGGTGTCAGAGAAGGATGCTCTTGATCGTTTTTCAATGCATGTCCCCGACGAGGTCTAAGTATAGCAGGTTGGGTCTCAAGCTTGTCTCTCTTGAGGAAAATCACTCTCGTACGCCCAAGAAACCCTCCATGGAAGAAGAAAATAAAAATGACGGAGCATAAGATTCTATCAATCTGTTGCTTGAGCAAACTCTCACGCGATAGAGGGATGAAATGATGGAGAATTTTTTCCACATCCTTCAACGCTTGCTGGTAACCACAGGCACGTCTTCATCAAGATACCACTTTGGAAGCACATCTCCTTTCAAGGTACAAGTCAATTTTTATATTCTCATATTTGAAGATCAAATAGATGAAGATGCCCTAGATAAATGGTTAAATATGCTAGAAGGATATTTCTCTTTTCACAATTTTTTTGACAGGGAAAAGATCACCTTCACACTCCTTAAGGCTCTATCCCATGTCAAACATTGGTGGGAAGCTTACTAGGAGAAAAGTTCCACAGAGGAGTCTGGAATATATGGGGTTGAGCTTACTTGTTATTTTTTTGTGGATGTGGTCAAGGAACAGTATTACCCTGTTGGTAACTATCATGACCAGTGCATGAGATGGACCATGCTGCATCAAGAGAGGGGCCAAGTAGTGTTAGAGTTCACCAACACCTTTCATACCTTGCGCACCAAGCTGGGTATCAGATATTATGAGCGACATTTGGTTCTGAAATACCATGGGGCTCTACACAGGTACATCCAAAATGAAACGGAGTTTCTAGACATCTCATCGTTGGGAGTTTCCTATCAATATGTTGTCAAAATCGAGCATAAATTTAGGCAATAGAAAAAATGGGAGTTTGGATCTGCAAATCCACAACAACCAAAGTATGATAAAGACTACCTTAACAAACAACCTCCCAAAAACCCATCCAAGCCATAGAAAAAGAAGGGTAACAAAAATAAAAAGGACACTAGAAAGTGGTGCGATTTCCACAAAATCCCCTGGAAAAACACTGATGAATGTCGCTCAAAACAATAATTGGTGGCCGAGATCAAAGACAAGGATCTGAACCCTAATTCAGAATATGATTTAGAAAATACTGGCAGAAGAAAGATCATCGACGCAAACCCCACTACTATTGTCGCTATCACCACCAGTCAACTAGAAGAACCAACTGATCCTGAAGAGGGGGAGCACCTCTTCCATTCACAGATGTGGGTGAAGGGAACCCTGTTGCATTTTATTGTTGATAGTGGAAGCCAGAAGAAACTCATCTTAGTTGAGGTCATCAAACAATTGGGATTGTCGACAACACCACACCCACAGCCATAAAACATCGGGTGGCTTTGCCAAGGATGAGATCTCCATGTCATCCAACAGTTTCGCCTCTCCTATGGCATCCAACCTTTCAAGGACGAGGTATTATGTGTTTTTTCCCAGTTGGATGTCTGTGATGTTCTCTTGGACCATCCATATGTGTGGAAGAGCCATGTTATTTATGAGTCTCGACCCTGTAGTGTCATTATTACTTCGGGGGGTCGTCTCTACATGATACTAGAGGTAGTTCTGATTAGTTCCACCAAAACAATGCCGCAAGGTAATCTCTCATACTAAAAAAATCAGCCTCTTCACAATCTTTTCAAAAGGTGAACAAGAGGCCACTGCAACCACTGCAACATCAACACCTTCTATCCAGTAAAAGGAGATTGCAGAAGTGAAAAAGGTATTGTTTCTTCACCTACAACGATGCCTACACAATACCCCATCAATCCAAGATACAGGTTGGTTGAACGGATTCAACCCTAGAAACAACAGGTTCATGCCAACCTTCCACAAATCAAGCAGTGCAATGTCTCCAGCAAGGCAAGCAACTCACCAAGATTCAGATTCAACGAACKCTTTCCCCTCTCCCATGGGCACTCAATGCAATGGAGACCATTGATTAATAAGGAGGGAGGATTTATCCAGGTGGATATCGGTGGGCACCCACYTATTCCAACTGGCTCAAAACARTGTTATGTCAACTTACTATTTTTAGCAGGTTTTCGGTTTCTAAACTTTCGGTGCCATTTTGAGGTCCTAAATGAATTGTTTTCAATATCAGGCACCTCCATGACAATCAAATGCTCTAATTGATCCCCCAAAATAAATATCCTCATCGATACCTTTCCAATGAGCTATCGCGTTCCCCAAACAAATATCATATGCCAAAGTTACACCCCCGGGAAGTTGATACACCAAACTACCCAAAACAGGTTCCACAAAACTGTTGGATTTTCATCTTCTGGGGTTAGGGTTTTGGATTTTATTTATGATAAAAATGCATTTGGAGCATCATTGTAAAACTATATTCTTACGAATGTGAGTAGTCATCGCATCTCTTCTCAGAGATAAGATGCCATCATTCTAGTGAGTGTTTCACTCTGTATTTCTACAGTTTTGTACATTTCTCTCATTAATAGAAATTGTGTATTACTATATTTCTTTGTTTATGGTTTCATCTCTGATATATTTGTATTATATTATTGGATATTTGATATATATCTGTACATTTATTTATTATATATCTAGTCTAATTTCGTGCCGAAAATAATCCGGATCAAGATGAGACCTAGTTTTATCTGTCGGCCTCCTAAGTCGAAGACCGAGGTGTGGATGCACATCTGGGGCAAGATGATGCCCAAGGGGGGCATGCCTAATTTTACAGCTAGTATTTCCAGGGAGGCACTTCAACTATTAGCTAGTGGAGCAGATCATGTATTCATGATGGTGTCGTGCCCTTACGTGGGGATGGATTGGCGAGGATGTCCCAACATCCTCTTCACAATGGATGAGCCACTGGATGATCGAGGTAATATTTAAATTAATATTGTACTTTTATTTTATTGTCTTACTTAATTCGAATAAATTTTATTCTAGCATGTTATTTAACATATTTTATTAAATTGTTTAATGAAATTGTCGACTAATTATTAACTTGTGTTATATTTTGTAGATGTTGGCACATTTGTTGGGGACATGAATCCTCCCTTGCCACCTGATGCATATGAGGAAATGGTTGAGGTTGCGGTGGGTCAGGGTCCTCAGGCACATTGATCCAGATTTAGGAGAAGAACGAACTAATTAACAGACTGAATACAATAAACACAGAGATAAGAAGAACAACACAGATATCCAGTGAGCAATATCTTCTATTGAATAAATGAAATAGGCTGAAACTGTAAAACTGCAGAATAGAAAACACTTGCTCGAATGGTGGTAGTTATCTATGAGAATACATGTGGTTGTTACATGCATATGTCTGAGAAGAATGATTATAATGAGGCTCCAGAGGCCTTTTCGATATTACTCATGAATTCCAAAACCCTAGACATCCAAAAACCTAACCCTAGGAGGTGAAACACCAAAAGTCATGTGGGCCCCTATGGGTAAGTTGGTACTTCAACTTCCCTGGGTCATAAATTTTCATACAACCTCCGTTTTAGGCGCATGATAGCCCGTTGGAAAGGTATTTAAGAGAAATACACATTACACCATCAAAATTTTACTCTATCTACTATTTGACTACGGAGAGCCAAAAAAAACACTGTTTAGGTCTCTAAAATGACCCCAAAAGTACAACAAGATGTGTTGATATGAAAACATACAAAATAATCCAGTTGGATTAGGTGAGAGGCCACTAGTATCCACCTGTAAGATGTGTAGGGATTTCGATATCTCTAGAAGTGTAGAACCCACAATTACAAAGAAGTACAAAGGAATGTGTTGAACTAAAAATGGGCAAGAGGAGCCAATTGGAATAGGTGGGTGGCCACCAATATCCACATGGATCAATCCTCCCCCCTTAGGAAGCAATGGTCTCCATTGCATTGAGTTACCCCATCAGGTGAGGAAACTTCTGCTAGATTTGGCCCTGGGTGATCCACTTGCCTTGGTGTAGGAGTTGCCTTGCCTTGACAACCCGATAAAGATGGATCCTCTGCTGGTGAGTGCCCTTGACCTGTGTGTCCACTATTTGATTAGTGGATTCTTGTTCCATGTAGTCAGGGTTGAGATCTATTGGTGTCATTTGTTCTACAAAGGAGGTCCACATTGAACAATGGGTGTAGACCAAGGAAGGGTGGAGTGTTGAGCTCAAAAGCATTGCTACCTGCAGCCTTGGTGATAGTGTAAGGCCCATAGAGAAGTGAGCGGAGGTTCTGATGGGGCCCTGTGAGACACTCCTTCTGCAAATGTAACCAGACTTTGTCTCCAACCTAAAACTAGTGCGATACCCTATGTTGATCATGGAACTGCTTGTACTTAGCATTGGATTTCTGCAAAATATCTTGGACCTATTCGCAGATGTGTTGAATCCTCTCAATGAATTTGGTGGCTTTGTCAATCTCATACTAAACATGGGAAGACTCTGTCTGTGTGGTGGAAAAAGGTAGTGCAACATCAATGGGACCCAAGGTTTGGAATCCCAACCCCACTTGAAATGGGATATTTTTGGTGGAGCTATGGAGAGCCATGTTGTAATTGTGTTGAACATAGGGGAGACTCTCATATCATGTACATGGATTCTTAGAGTTGTACATGCATAGGATGTGCATAATCATCCAATTGACGAACTATGTTTGACCATCTGTTTGGGGGTGGAAAGTAGTGGATTTAGTGATCTTAGTGTCTAACAGTGACCAGAGACTCGAACAAAATGTGTTGAGGAACCTTTTGTTCTGGTCGGACGATGGTCCGTGGTATCCCAAAATGGACCCATACTCGTTCAAAGAAGATCTTGGCAGTATTTGCCGCTATGATATTCTTCTTGCAGGCTGTGAGGATGCCCATCTTCGACAACTGGTCAACGACCACAAATATACAGTCATTGACTTTCTTGGTGGATGGAAGGCCAGACATGTAATCCATTGAGATAGATTACGAAAGCTTCTAGGGAGTAGGAAGAGGGGTGTATAATCCTTTCTTCTTGATGGTTGGCTTGGAAATGGCACAGGTAGTGCAATATCTGATATACTTGCTGACGTCTTGTCGAAGCTTTGGCCAATAAAAATGTTTATGAAGAATGACCATAGTTTTCTCCACGCCAAAATGTCCTGCCATCCAACTGTAGTGGGCTTCCCAAATCATCTTTGCACGCTCGCTTGTAGGAACCCAAAGATGGCCTAGATGGCATAATATCTCATCTTGAATGTGAAAATCAGTGACAGTCGCACTTGTACCCAAGATCTGATAGGTGGTGGAGAAGTATGGATCTTTCTGATAAAGTCGGGGCCACTTAGATGCCTCATGGCCACAAGAATGGATCACAGTGGTGAGTGAAGCCATGGGAGGTTGACTGAGGAATTCATCGACACGATTTGAGATCCATGTCTTATACTTGATGTTGATATGGAACTGTTGCATGTACATGGATCACTTCTGATTGCGGTCATTCTGCAATTTACCTTGTGTCTGTATGAACTGCAAAGGCTTGTGATAAGTGTGGATGATCGTCTCCTTTCCCATAATGTAATTTTTCCATTGGCGATAGACTTGTACAATGACATATATTTCCTTGTCATAGGTGGGGTATTTTTGGGTAGTATCTGAGAGTGTCTCATTATGGTATGCCATCGGGTGACCCTGTTGAGTGAGAATTGTGCCTAGAGCATAGTCAAATGCATCAGTATCAATCTCGAATGGTTGTTGCATATCGGGCATGGAGAGTATTGGAGATGAGCACAAGGGATGATTCAAATCATCGAATGCTCATTGTTGTTTCTTCCCCCACACAAAATTTACCCTGCCACCACCCTTGGGCACCTGGATGAGGGCCCCTGCAATATGGGAGAATCCCAACACAAACCTTCGGTAGAAGTTGGTCAGTCCCAAGAAGCTATGAAGCTCGGCTAGTGTGGTTGGGGTTGGCCAGTCACGGATGGATTGGATCTTAGCTGGATCAACATGTACCCCATTCTCATCAATGATGTAGCCCAAGTATTGGACCATGTTCATGCCAAAAGAGCATTTTTCCAAGTTGGCATATAGCTTGTGCTGCTGCATAGTGCTCAAAACCTGTTGAATATGTCGCATGTGCTCCTCCCAAGTTCTGCTGAAGATGAGGATGTCATCCAAATATACCACCACAAAAGAGTTGATGAAGGGTCTCAATGCATCATCCATCAACCACATGAAAGTGGCTAGTGCATTTGTTAAGCCAAAGGGCATGACCAACCATTCGAAGAGACCTTCTTTAGATTTGAAGGTTATCTTCCGTACATCAGTTGGTTCAATGGGAACCTAGTGGTAGCCAGACTTTAGGTCAATCTTGCTGAAGAAATTTTCCCTCTTGAGTTGGTCAAGAAGGTCATCAATCCTAGGAATTGGGTACCAGTTCCTGACTGTGATTTTGTCTAAGGCTCTGTAATCAATGCAGAGTCATCAAGTCCCGTCATTCTTCTACACTAGTACAATTGGGCTTCCATAAGGGGATGAGCTCGGTATGATGTTCCCCTTTTGAAGAATCTCTTGGATCTGACACCTGATTTTATCATTTTCCATCCGCGAGTGATGATGGGATGGTCCATTAGGTAGAGGTGCACTAGGGGTCAGATCAATTGGATGCTTGACTTGGCAGTGCGTTAGTACCTCGATGGGTGAGGATAAGATGTCTCTGTAGTCTTCCACGATCCTATCCTTTTTCTTCTGTTGCAAAGAGAGGCTCTGTGTAGAGGCCATAGATGTGGCGATGACCTTCTACTTACTGTGAGCACATATCACAAAGATGACAAACTTCCCAGTTTGTGAAATGACCTTACTGCATTTCTTAGCAGAGATTAAAGAAATAGCGGCAGGCAATGCTACCTCTAGTATCTTGTACAATTGTCTACCCAAAGTAATAATAACACTGTGGGGTCTAGACTCATACACAACATGACGCTTCCACAAATATGGTTGTCCTAAAAGAACATAATAAAATTCAAGAGGAACAATATCACTCAATACCTCATATTTCACAATAAAATTCAAGAGGAACAATATCACCTACCACCCTCATATTTGGAAAGGTTTACAAGGGTGAGAAGACGACATCATTAATGACATGGAGATCTCTTCCTTGGCAAAGTCGGCCGATGGTGTAGGGTTGTGGGTGCGTTGTCATTGGTAGGTCCAACCGCTTGACAACCTCCCTCACGAATCGTGCTCTTCGGCCGGCCACATCGACAATGGTAACGAAGTGCACTCTTTAACCACATCTCAGAGTGAAAGAGATGCCCTTCCTCCTCGGTTCTTCCGTTCGCTTATCAGACTTTATGGTAGCTTATTGCACCGGGTTCAACATCGAGCAATCAGCTTCCTCCTTCTGGATTTAATCTGTAATCGACCGTACCTCCGACTCAAGCCTTTCACCAACCACGAAAGTACTCTTCTTGGAGCAACATTCCTCGCCTGTTGTGCCAAGGACTTTATGGTACTCACACCATTTTCTCAGGTCCTTCTTCATCTTCTCATTTCCATTCTCCTTGTGTTACAACTTTGGATTGGTTGTCTTGAGAGCGGCCATCTTTTCTCTATCCCTTGTTGCGTGGGTTGGGCCACCTTTTCCCTCGCCTGGCTAAGTGATTTGTAGATCCAAACTCTCTTCTCTTCTACTTAAATTTATGATCGATCTTGAAAATGTATCTATAGCCTTTACCTAATGAGGCGATGCTCAGAAACTCCATTTCTATTTGAATGTATCTATGCAAACAATCGTGGTATTTGAGAACCAGATGTCGCTTCGGTATTTGATACCCAATTTGTTGTGCTGTGGTATGGAAGATATTGGTGAACTGGAGCATTGCTTGGTCTCTTTGGACACGTAGTGTTGTCCATCTTGTGTATCGGTCCTTGTAGCTTCCAACATGGTAGTATTGTTCTTAATGACATCCCAAGGAATCCCATGTAGGGCAAACCAAAAATATTTGATATATTCCCATGGCCCTTTGCTTAGAGTAAGTGTCCCAACTACCTAACATGTAATGCACCTTTAGGAGTGAAAAATTAATATTTTCCCCATCGAAAAATTTACGGACTCCAAAATCTTCGAGAAGATTCAACCATTTATCTACAACATCTGCATCTATCACCCTTCAAATAATGGAATATCAAAATTAATTGCACCTTGAAGGGGTTGCATGGCGTACTTGATGAAGATGCTTCTCCCATGAACAACCACCTAAGGATCGGAGCAAAGTTGTCCATCATTTCGCACTTTTTCGCAAGCAAGGGATTCTCAAGCAACATTTTGCAAGGATCTCCTATCCCATCATTTTTATTTTCATTTCATGGTTGTTGTTGGTCTCAGCACTGATCTTGCAATGAATCGATTGGTTCGATTCCCAAATTCTCAGACTCGATTCTATTTGGGGATACGTAATGCATAAAACTAAAGAGCATCACCATACCATTGATCCGCATTTAGGAGCGGAATGAACCGATTAACATACTAAATACAATAAACATAGAGATATGAAGAACAACATAGATATCCATTGAACAATATCTTATATTGAATAAATGAAATAGGTTGAAACTGTAAAACTGCAGAATCGAAAACAACTTGCTCGAATGGCAGTAGCTATCTTCGAACATGCACTACTACATGCATCTACCGGAAAAGAATGATTATAATGAGTCTCCGTGAGGCCTTTTGATATTACTCATGAATGCCAAAACCATAGACATCCAAAAACCTAACTCTAGGAGGCAGGTGAAACACCAAATTCATGATGTGGGCCCCTATGGGTAAATTAGTACCCCTCAACTTCTTGGGGTTGTAAAGTTTGCATATGACCTCCATTTTAGGCATGTGATAGCCCATTGGAAAGGTATTTCTAGAGAACTACACATTACGCCATCAAATTTTGACTCAGCCTATAGTTTGACTATAGCGGAGCCAAAATACTGCTTAGGGCCTCCAAACGGCCCCAAAAGTACAATAAGATGTGTTGACATGAAAAATACAAAATAAGCAATTGGATTAGGTAAGAGGCTACTAGTATCCACCTAGAATATGTGTAGGGATCTAGATAACCCCGAAAGTGTAGAATCTACAATTACAAATAAGTATAGAAGAACATGTTGAACTAAAATGGATAAGAGGAGCCATTTGTAATAGGTGGGTGGCAACTAATATCCACATAGATCATGCATATACCAATTCACATGTATGTAGCCCATAATATTAGATATAGGGATGGACGCAGGTGACAGACCGAGTGTAGTTTTGCTAGAGGAGAGTCCCTCCTTGTCTAGATGTGCTAGGATCAGGGATGACTCTGATCTCTTGTAGCTCTAGACGGACTTGTCGTGCGATACTACATCTCTTATGCATCATATCTTTGGAGCTGCTAGGTTACTAGTAGGGATGAGGGATGTCGTGTCCTCCAGTATGGATGATGATGAGGGTGGTGATTATGATCATTACGGTGGTGATGGCACTTTTGTTTCAGTACCTCCTCCTCCTCCTCGAGGTGGTGATCATGGTGATTCACTTTAACACTCTCCCTCCTTCTCCTCTAGGTGGTGATGTTGACTGGAAGGTGTAGGTGATACACAGGGTGGTATTGGCTTTCATTTCCAAGCATTCCTCCTCCTCATTCACCTCACTCAGACGAGCAGGGCGCATCACCTATTCCTCCACAACATGATTCTCGTGAGAGACAATGACTAGATATGTAGTTATAGTAGTTATTTGTGTTGTTGACCAGATATGTACATTATATCGCTTATTTTATTTGTTCATATATATATATATATAATTTTTGCTGATGTTGATGTACTTAATTTATATGTTGATGTATTTATAATTTATATGTTTTATGTTAATGTTGATGTTAGGTCATGTTATATAATTTTCTTCACAAAGTAAAGTACTCTTAATTAAGTACTTTTTTTTTGAATATATCTAAAATAAAGTACTCATATTTAAAGCAAGTGAAATTAGAAGCAAAGTTTCTTATACCCCCTCTCTTTCTTTCTCTTCCCCCTCTTACCACACATTCTCTCTACCCCTCCTCCCCCATATCTCCCTCCTCCCATTATGTCTCCCCTCTCTCTCCCCACATCTACCACCTCTTTCTCTCTCTCATTTTTGTTAGTCTCACTCATTACTATATCCCTCTCCCCTCTCTCCTATACTTTCCTCCCATTTATCTCTTTCATATCTCTCTCTACCCCCTTCCCCCATCCCCTTCCTCCTCACACTCAAGATCTCTCCTCTTGCCCTCCTTATGTTTTCCTCCTTTCTACTTCCTCTCTCTCTTTGTCCATCTAAAGGTGAGGCATGTCTCACAATGAATACATGATGTGCAACAGAGAAATGTAACCTCGCATGTAAGGTGATTGTTAATTTTTTTCTTCTTCTTGTAGTGGATTACTTATATGAGTACTTATATGAACATGACCATGACCTAGTCCACGAACTAGACCTACATTGTCACCTAGACCTCCCACTACAAGTAAAAGACCCTATAACGGCTATTTTTGCGGAAGCCCTTATAAAAATAGCCCAAAAATCCGCTTATAGTGGGAGAGCACTATTAGGTGCGCTAGGAGGATGTTTTAGTGGAGATTTTTTTAACACGTGTTTATATGACTATAATCGTGACCGTGTGCCACAAGAAATAAATGCACCAGTGCTAATAGACAATGGTGTATCGTTGCATATTTATTTAAAAAAATAAAAAACAAAGTGCATCATATAAAAGAAGTTTGCGAGCATCGATGCACACTAAATGAGTGCACTGGTGTGCAACAAACATGTGCATCATATTCATGTTTTTTCTTTTAATGCATACAAAATCGGTCATTCACATTGGGCACATCAGCAGACATTCCAAACCGCAATCAGCCAAGCAAGTTTTTTTATTTGAACAATAGCAGGATGTTTTAGAAGCTGTACAATCGGAAATAAACATTGGTGAAAATTCCAATGGTGCACATCATATAAAATAAACTCACGAGCACCGGTGCACACTAAACAGGTGCAATATTTGCATTTTTTAAAGAATAAACGGTGGGTCTTTGTGATCCGGGCACAACGGTTCGCCCATATGGTGCACCGCCACATGATTTTTTAAAATAACGGGTGTCGTAGTTTTCCATGTAGGAGCACCGGTGCACTTAATGAAAGCACACCAAAATAGGGTAAATAAAAAAAACTAGCGCTAAAAAACCATTTTTACCATTTCTAGTTGAAGAGACATCTCAAGCACTGCCACCTTTTCAACCTGGAAGACTGCTGTCTGGCAGGTTTTCTCATTACTTTGTTTCAAGTTAGTGCCTGCCAGGATTCCAATTTTTCCATATGGTGGAAAAATTTCATTTTTTTCACTACATCCCAACCATGCCTCCCCGACGGTAAAATGTCTGAGTAAATTATTTATTTCTTTGTACATTGTATTTTGGCATCGATTAAATTCAGAAATTGAGTAAAATTTACTTGCTTTAAAAAAAAAAAAAGATATTACGCAGTGCGTTCGAGTTGTTTGTCTCACACTGCGCGCGGTGCACCATGTAAAATTTACAAGGTGCATTGAAAATGTATAGGTCATTTTTGCGAGTGCGTCGTAATACAAAACACACCAATGCATTTCAATCATATGTACACCAATGTATCTCCCAATAAAACGTGAATTTCCGACCATCTAAAATATATAGTTTCCATTAAATGGTGTGTATTTTATTGTGTATGCATCGATGTGTTCATAAAACTATATGCACCATAGAATGTAAGCTATTTATTTTCATATGTGCATTCTGAATAAATGCATCGGTTCATTGTTTATAACTAACACACCAGTGCATTTATTATGAACACACCCACAAAAATAAATAGTTTCCATTAAACAAAGTGTTGTTTATAGTTAATGAATCGATGCTCAAGGAAAATATATACCTAATCGCTGAAAGAGATAGCCGGTTCAAGTGTCAAGGCCCTTGATAGCTATTAATGCAATCGATGCATACACAATAAAACGCTACTAATCGTGGACATTATTTTGTTTTCAATCGGTGTGTGGATTATACAAAATGGATTGGTGCTTAAGAATGGATACGGTACACCATTTAAAATGAGTGTCTATTTTACCCAGTGTGTCATGATGAATGGAACACACTAGGATGTCGTAATATCTAGATGCACCGCTTTAAACAGGCATCGTTCTTTCATGGTGTGTTGTATACAATGGGGCACACCGGTGTGTTGATAATTACTACACAACCCCTAAAATAAATTACATTTTTCATGTGGTGCATAAGATATCTGTGCACACCATGGGCGGTGCAAGCATCGCTTTGCGGTAAAACTGCATGGTTAATTTTGTTTTTTTGAAAAAAAAATTGCGTTTGCATATTTTGAAATAAATTTCTCATTTACTGAAAATAAGTTTTGTTTTTATGTATGATGTTGATGCAATTTTTATGTTAATTATACATAGATGTTAGTGCATGGATGAGAAACAACAAAGAATGGACCAAAGATAATATGGTTTGGGAGTGGATACAGAGAGAGGGAGAGGGATTTGTACCCCTCCCTAGTACTACAGCCTAGAACCTTCTTGAGGGAATGTAGGCCTCCTGGCACTAAGGAGGTTACATCCCTGAAGGGGAATTCCTTCTTTCTTGTGCAACTGATCCCTCGATGGGATTCCCATTAACAGGCATTCAGAGTTGGTCCTCATCAATGGTACCATACCACTGAGGGTATTATTTATTTACCACCTGGATATCTTAGGAGAGGGAAGGATTTTCCTGCTCTCGATGCTGTTCCGAGTGGGTGTTTCTAGCCGAGAGTCAACTTTCCTATTTCGCAGGTATATTGCACACAATATACCTCTCCCCTGGTGATTTTCAAGTGGTTGGAAGATAGTTACGAATCGCCTCATTCGGTCCATAGGATGTTAGGTGCCTCTCACAGTTATGGTCTAATTACTTTCCGTGACTTTGGCCGGTGATGGTTAGTGCATTAGTTGTGTGATTTTATATTATGTTGATTCTTTGATACATAGACCACGAATTATTAGTTGGTCCGCCATTTTGAGGTAGTTTTAGGCAGTTAATCGATAGATGTACTTACATACATGGAGGGAAAAACTTCCCATTTGCTCGGGGAAAGGCTCTTTTTTTTTTGAGAGGTTTCCAGAGAAAAAACCTAGTTTTATTTGTCGGCCTCCTAGGTTGATGACCAAGGTGCAGATGCACATGTGGGGCTAGATGATGCCCAAGAGGGACATGCCCGATTTTCCAGCTAGCCTAGGATTTCAGTGAGACACGCCTATTACTGCTGGAGGCAAATCACATGTTCAAGTGGATGTTGTCTCATGTGAAGATGTCCCAAACATCCTCTTCACAACAGATGAGACATCGAATGATCGAGGTAAGATTTAAATTAATATTGTACTTTCATTTTATTATCTTACCTAATTTGAATAAGTTTTATTCTAGCATGTTCTTTAATGTATTTTATTAAATCTGTTTAATAAACTCATTTAATAATTATTAACTTATGTTATATTTTGTAGATGTTGGCACATTTGTTGGGGACATGCCTCATACCCTAACACCTGATGTAGATGAGGAGATGGATGAGGCTATGTCGGGTCAGGGTCCTCAGTCGCATATACCACCCGACATGCGGTGTAGGCCTGATCTCATATATAGGATGGAGGTGTGTGATAGATTGAGTGCAATTTTGGTTGGTCTGCCTTGTCCAGATGTGAGAGAAAATGTATGAACCTCGATCTCGTGTAGCTCGACAGACTTGCATGATATGATGTCTCTTATGTGTCATATCGCTGGAGCGCTGTGTTACTGTAGGGATGAGGATGGTGTGTCCTCCAATGACGATGATGATGAGGGTGGTGATGATGATCATTAGGGCAGTGATGACACTTCTGCTTCATTAACTCCTCCTCCTCCTCCTCAAGGTGGTGATGTTGATCATGGTGGTGATCATGGTGCTTTTGCTTCAACACCTCCTCCTTCTCCTCCCAAAGGATGTTGATCAGGGTGGTGACGACACTTTTTCTCTGTAACCTCCTCCTCCTCCTCCCTTCACCTCAGCCTCCCCATGAGTAGGGCACATCACCTATTCCTCCACAACATTATTCTCATGAGAGACTACGACTATATATGTAGTTATAACAGTTATTTGTGTTATTAACCGCATTATACACATTTAAATGCTTATTTTTACTCTATTCATATACATATATATAACATTTTTGTTCATGCTGATGCAATTTAATTTATATGTTGATGTTGATTTTTATGTACTTAATTTTATGTTTTATGTTGATGTTGATGTTAATTCATGTTATATAATTTTCTCCATAAAGTAAAGTACTTAATTAAGTACTTTATTTTTGAATATATCTAAAATAAAATACTCATGTCTAAAACAAGTGAAATTAGCCACAAAGCTGCTTATACTTGCCTTTTAGAAATGTTTTGATGTGTTAACCCAGAGCATACAATACAAATGATAGATTTAAATAGGTTAGATTACAAAAGTTCTAATTAAGTTATTATGTTGTCATTTTAATATTTTACGATGAAAATTAAAATACCAAGTTTATCATGTTTTGAAGTTAAGAGGTCTCTAGTGCAAATAAGTTATAAAAATGGGCATAAATATGTCTTATGTTATTAATTGAAGTTTTAAGTGTTAAAAGTAAACTATATTAATCTTCAACCATACTTTGTATCACAATTTTACAAATTAGTTTACTTGAAAGATGTGATAATTTGTCCTCATTTCGAGAATATTGCTTTTGTTCATAAGCTCATAATGAATAATTAAAAATATTTATGATAAGCTCAATTAACATTCATAAAATATTTGCATATTCTAACTCTCAATTGTAATTTGGTCATATTTTTTTATATTCCCATAATTAATACAAGTCTCAAAATCTCTAATTCAACATTTTTTTGCTATACTATAAGGATGAATGTAAAACTTAAATCGCTAAGTAAAATAAGTTATAAAATGGGTAAAGATATGTCTTATGCTATTAATTAAAGTTTGGGAAAGTTAAAAATAAATTATATTAATCTTCAATCTACGTTGTATCACAATTTTACAAACTAGTTTATTTGAAAGTACTATGTGAGAATTTGTCCTCATTTTGAGAATATTGTTTTTGTTCAGAAGTTCATAATGAATAATTAGAAATAGTTATGATAAGCTCAATTAACATTTATAAAATCTTGTGATATTTTAACTTCCTCTAATTGTATATTTTAATGACTAACATTTTATCATACTATAAGGATGCATGAATATCAACCCTAACCAAGAAACATGTACAAAAACAAAAAACTATTTAGAATATTAAATATTTTAGAACTTTATATGAATTATTCTCTTTAAATAATTTTCTTAAATAGGTTAATTACATGCATTTAAGTTTTACGCCATTTTTGATATCCTATGTTACATGTTGTTAATTGTTGTTGCAATCCATATTAAGAATTGAATTAGCTATTAGGAGCCTTAAAATTTCTTACCCACAAATAAAAAGAAGGGATGAAGATATGAGATAAGAGATAAAAAAACGTTATGATCTATATGTTTAATCTAATATATATATATATATATATATATATATATATATATATATATATATATATAATACATTTTATTATGTTAAGATTAATATAATATAATAGATTATATTTATTATATTAGTAGAGCTCATTTTAGATCTGAATATTCCCTAATTAGTATGTATGAACTTAAAATTAAAAAAAACTAATAATGCTATATAATACTATTAGTATGGTAATGGTATGAAATGGTGGGTAACAAAAATACATTTTAAATTATGATATATCATCTAGATTTACAATGAAAAAAATATTTATATAATTTACACATAACATTTAATTATATCATTCAATAAAATTTTAATAATATTTCATATGAAAGCCATTAAATACTAAAACATTATAAATTTAATAATCAAATTATTAAATCCACTATAGATTTGAAAAATAAAAGTAATTAAAGCAATAAAACATGTATAATATATCACTCTTTGTTGTCATCAGCCTGATTATCTTCCTCCTCATTGGCATGATAACATTGTTGTTCTTAAAAACATGTTTTGGATCTAGGGTCGTGTTTCAATACAAACCACCAATCCCTATCCAACACATCCTGGTAAAAACACTTGATTGTAGTGTTTTGGGAAAACATAAGGATTCTTAGCTTCATCCCACATATTTTTATGGTTGATACATATCATCTCACTAGATCATGATCTTCCTTACATTATTTTGATCAAATGTGTCCCGGCTACTGTAATTCTAAAAATAACACATTGAAGAAGAGAAGTCCACTCAATGATCTCTTGTATCTTTCTGAATGTGAACCTAACTTCCCTATATGGTGTTTTGATCATGGTGTCTAGCACAAATATATTGGTTGAAATTGACTTCCACTCCACAGTCTTTTTTTCATGCACCCATCATTGGCATCCTCTTTTTGAAAATGATGTCCATATGCCCACATAGATGGGAACAAATGCACCTATAAAAGAATGAAAAAATCACAGTGTCAATATGTGTCTAATAACCCGACCATTAAAATATAAAATAATATAGATGTACTTACAATTCAAATGTGCATTACAAAGTTAAAAAATTATGTACACAAATAGATTATTACCAAGTTGCTACAACCAATAACTATGTTTAGTGCATCCTCTTAAGCACACAGGTAATGACCAGATGCACCATATTTCTCTCCGACTTAGTCAAACCTAAACTGCTGGGGCATATCATTGGTACATTTCTTTTAAAATGATCAAGATAAGGCATTCTTCTACCATTCAATCGTCTCAATTCTTTCCGCCACTTTCCCATTTCCTTCTTTTTTGTTTGTACAATTCGACCCACGACTGTTTTGCCTCCAAATTGTAAAGATTGAATGTATTGATGGCATCAATTTATGAATTCAATGATGTATTCATGAAATCAAACCAACATATAGTACATATGAAATCATGAAATATACATTATGAAGTTCAATGTGAATAGTTTTTGTGTAGAAATTTGACAAACGAAAAGTCATGTACTCTTTATCAAGCACCTTTTATTGTTTATTCGTAATAACCCCCCTTCCATTTTGTACTCATATTGATGGTCCTCCCAAACAACTTCCTTTTTTGTGTTGTCAATTTGCTTGATGTACTCAATGGCATAATAGAAAGACTCATATGATATGCACCTGCCTTCCAGGACCCCTTTGAGTTTTTCTCCCTTGACCTAACAAACTTTTCACCTCTTCCATGTACCTCTCTAAGAAGAACAACCAATGACATGCGATCACCCAAATTAATTCAACCTCATCTACTAGGTGAATTAGAATATGAACTCAGTTCATGAAACTAGACAAGAGGTTTCTTCTCAAATATAGCCAAACAACTTTATATCTCTTTGGACGCTTCAATCAGAGAATGTTAGCCATATGAATCTCCTTGATGTGATCCAATGTACAAATGTAGATAATTTAGATATGACATGCTTTAGGTCATGGGGGTAGTCATGGTTCACACACCCATGCACAAACAGAGGATAATGACACTACAAAATAAACACATACAAAATTAATTATGTTTTATCCCATGGCATAAAAACAAAAAATTACAAACAATAAAATAATATTTTTGACATACATCGCATCTTTAGAAGGTTCAAATGGTCATGTGGATTTTCAACCTCAACAAATGGTCTTGACGCACAATGAAGCAACATCATAAGGAAGACCCATATAAGAAGGCACCTCACACCCAATATAACTTCCTTTTGATTAAAGAATCCATCTCATTTCTTAAAAATCCATGGGAAATCACCTTCTTTGAAAGACCAAGAGGGACCCACCTCTCATCTACTCTTTCTTGTCTTGGCCAATGTTTCTTTTTAGTTTTGAATAAATAAGATCTCCTCATAGCCAATGTCTCACTTTCTTTAAATGATATGTGCCTCCATAAAGAATAAGGAAACATGTTTAAATATATACATGAGATCTAGTAAGTGGACACCTAAGATGCTTCTAATATGGGAGCTCATAAAAGACAGATTTCATTTTCATCTCAATGAGAAATTTCTCAACATAGGTGTAGAAGAATTCTTGATCATCATTGAACATAGGCTCCCTATTTGAATCTAACATTTCTATAATCTCCTTCTCATTTTTCTCTTATGCTCTGCAACTCCATTTTGTTGGTGTCATTATTGTGGGCCTTTGGTTTCTCTCTGGTTTACCATTGAAAGCGATGTTGCTCTTCTATAATTCCCTCAGCAAATGTGACACTGGCTTCTAGGTGGTTGGACCCACCTAGCCTTCAAAGAAGCTGGGTCCACAACATTTACATCCATGATAGCCTTTAGTTACAACACCTATGAAATTATTTTATACATAGCACGTTGGACGCTTAAGAATAAGAATAATCACAAATAATTAAATATGCAAATAAATATTGTTAATGCATATAAACCAACCAATAAACATGTTAATTACCATAGAAAACTCTTTAAGCCCTGGATAATCATGTGTTGTGTAAGCACATATGTCATACAACATAAAACCTCTATGTTATGATGGGTCTTGGATACATCGTATACATGTATCCCTTTCTATAATTCTTCAATTCATCTACCAATGGTTGTGTACATCCATATTCTTCACTTGTCTTCTACCGTGGACTATAAGAGCCAACATAAGATGTTCATTCTTCACAACCATGGGGATATTGTTATTGATCACTAAAACTAGACAAACAAAATAGTTGGTGTTTTTGAGGGAATATGGGTTCACGCCATCCATTGCCATGTCAGATTCATAAATTTCGTACTTCATCCTTGAATTTTCTAGCCATGTATCATCTATATGTTTCATGGCTATTGAATCTATTGAGATTCACATAACTCCTCACTCACTTCTATGTGAGACATGCCATCCCCTCAGTAACAACTAATTGCTTGCAACAAAAGAGCCTTTTGAATCCTTGGAATTATAGGTACGTGCCTCAACATCTTAAGGTGAGGAAGACCATGTGATTTCCATTTTTATTTGATTTATGGTTTCTGTCATGCCCACATTTCAGACATATCTCTTTTTTTACATATTCTCCTCTATATAAAATACAATCATTCAAAACATGCACATATGATATGTACCAACACCCAACATTTTCAACAACTACTTTGTCTCTTCACAACTGATTTGGCTAAAACATTATCACTAAAAAGAACCTTTATCTCTTTCCATATCCTAAACGTTTTCCTTTTCCTAACAAGTAATTCAACACCACAAAAAACCTTCTTCGTCCGCTCCATCCATATTGTGGCGACAAATTTTTATATAGCAAATCCGCATATGGCATCCTGTTCTCCTCTACATAGCTCCCACACTAAAGTTTATTATGGGTGTATAATCCGATTGCGGAATAAAAGCCAATGTTTTTCTTTTCCAAAGTTTGGAAACGTACAATGTGTTTGTTATTTTTTCGGATGAAGAAACGGAGAGTATACCCAAAATTATGAAAGCATTTTTCCTATAATATCTTCTAAGTTGACTATAGCATTTAATTGGATTGTTTACATGCACGGACAGTTGACTATAGCATTTAATTGGATTGCAAAAATAAAAGTAAATTCGTTTTCAATGCTCTATTTTTTCATAAAGTCGAGAGAATTACTATTGTTTTTTTTAATGTTCAGCCTTCCAAATTCTAAATACGGAGTATTGTGTTTCTTATTCTTTTACACGTAGTATTGTGTTTCTTATTTCTTTGTAGTTGTTTGGGAAGATGCGCATTGGGAATTTTCTTTTCTCTTATCATATTTTCTATAAATTAAATATAAATTAATTTTCTTTATGCACATAACGTCGTAGACATCTAATTCAATTTCTAAATAAAAATGATCAATTTTCCATCTAATTCAATTTCTAAATAAAAATGATCAATTTTCCATCTAATTCAATTTCTAAATAAAAATGATCAATTTTCCATATTTTATAAATTCACTTTCCCTTTATGCACATAAGGTAGTAGACATCTCATTCAATTACAAAATAAAAGATCATTATTTCTATATTTTATTTTTATTAAGTGTGGAGACTACTTAATATATTTGTTATTTTATATGAAAAAAATGGATGTATTTGTTATTTTATAGGAATTTTATTTTATTGAACATTGTGTATTTTTTTCATAATTCACATTAAAGATTATTGTTGGTATCTAATTTCATTATAGACAAAATGTTATTGTGTTTTAATGTTTTTGTGTTTTAATGTTTTTGTGTTTTAACGTTTTTTCCCAATGTTTAAAGATGTGTTAGTTTATATGGATGGTAAACGAATTTATATAAACTTTACCATATTTTTAAAATAATTTATTATTAAAATATTTTCAAAAATAAAAATAATTAGAATATATTTATTTATATTAATATTATATGGTTTAATAAAAATAATATAAATTAAAAATTACAAATAATTGATGTAATATATTTATTATTTTTACATTAATATTATGTATTGTTCAATAAAATTATATAAGTATCGTGTTATGTTTTTTTAACTACATATGATTTAATTGACTTTTGTTAATAATATTAAGGATATTTGTTCTCACTACCATTTTTGGATGAAAATGATATCAATATAAGTTTAATTTTTTTATTAATTTTCTAAAATATGATTTAACAATTTACATGTTATTTAACTTGTAATATTATTGAATTAACATTATCAAAATAACTATTAATAATTTAATATAAAAAATTGTTTTAATTTAATCCTGTAATATTATTAAATTAACATTATCAAAATAAATCTAATAATAATAATTTAATATATAAAAAAAAAAAATTGTTTTAATGTAAAAAAAATCAAGTTCAAAATAAGAGGGTAAGGGATTACCCAGAATTTTTAGAATTTTGTTTGTGTGTTAGAAAACATTAAGAGAAGCTTTTCAAGATTATCATAGTTTTGTTGAGTTAAAAGATTAGGAATGTTGGTAGACACATATTTTGAAATTGAGATCTAACTGTATAGGTTGACAATCTAAGAGAAAGTGTTTTTGATCTTCAACCTTCTTAGTGTCAAAATGTGGAATTCTTTTCATCAGATGCATGCTTTTATTTTTAGGAATTTATAGACAACGCTCTTTCACTCATGGACGCTTTATTTTTTTTTCTTCCACTTGTCAAAACAAAGAGATAATTTAGATCTTCTAAATTATGGTTCATTACATCCTTATAATACCTTTTGACTTTCTCTTTTCCCCTTAACTTTATCAAGCCATATTTTGATAACACTATAAGATATTTGTTGCAATTATTAAATTTATTTGTTTCCAACTCTTTATCGCTTCATATTTTGATAACATTATAAGATATTTATTGCAATTATTGAATTTATTTGTGTAATGGTTAAATTCATTTTATATATTTAATGAGTTTAATTTTATTAATTAATTTTTAATTTTTCATAATTTATAATTTTTCCCTTTCAATAATATTACATATATGACTTTTAATATTAATAACATATATAATCTTTATAGTATTTTTTAGTTAATAATTAAAAATATATATTGATTGAATTTGTTCATTTCAATTTTTCACAATTCACTAACAAGAGTGGTCACTATCAGAATATATTGTGGAAAATATATTATCTTTTAATATATTTTATAATATTAATATTTTTAGTATTTTTATATTATCAACCAACATAGATCCATCTTAACCAGGGATGAATTTCATCTAGATATGTCCGTACCTTTCTTCAAGTTTTGCACTTTAAAAGGTTTTCACCCTTTAAGAGGTTTGATCCCCCTCGAGAACTGGGTTAAGATAGATCTATGGTGTATTTAATACTAATATCAAAGCATTAAAATATGATATTAAAAATATATTAAATAATTTTAATATATTAATTCTTTTCCTAAAGGACCTTTTATAACCTAATATGAGAGATGTTCATGTAACATAACCCATTAAAATAATAGTAAAAGTAAAAAATTATTTATGCCTCTCTCTCTCTCTCTCTATATATATATATATATATGGGTCTATATATTGGTGAGTGCACAGAGTTGGTGGAAAAAAAAGTGGCAAGGGGGTCGAGCACTCGCAAGAACGTGCATGTGTTATTAATCTTATAGGTTTGGCAAGGCTCGAACCTCTAGCAAGCTTGCCACATAGGTTCATCATGCCCATTTTTTAAAGGAGGGTAATTTGGTCATATTTTATATTCCCATAATTAATAGTCTCAAAATCTCTAATTCAAAATTGTTTTACTACACTATAAGGATGCATGAATGTCAAACTTAACCAAGAACATGTAAATATATTTTTTATCATTATATTGTATGTAATATAAAATTAATATATAACTTAATATATTATATTTTATTATGTTATAATTAATATATTTATTATATTATATTAGGAGGTTCATTTTAGATCTAAATATTCCACTAATTAGTATGTATGAACTCAAAATTAAAAAAACTAAAATATAATACTACATAATGATAAGGAAGTAAATAAAATATATTTAAATTTCGAAAAATTATGATATAAAATATTTGATTTTTATAATACAATAATATATTGCCTTTTAAAGTAAAATTAAAATTAAAATACAAAAAAAAAAAAAAAAAAAAAAAAAAAAAAAAAAAAAAAAAAAAAAAAAAACATTTAATTATATCATCCAATCAAAAAATTAATTATATTTCATATGAAATATTAAATACTAAAAACATTATAAATTCAATAATCAAATTATTAAACTACCATAGATTTGAAAACATGCGCAATTAAAGAATAAAAACGTGATAATATATAACTTTGTTAATAACTTCCCCCATTATCTTCCTCATTGGGCATGATTACATTGTTGTTCTCAAAAATATGTTTTGATCTAGGGTCGTTTCTTAATATAAACCACCAATCCTTATCCAACACATTTGGGTAAAAAAAAACACTTTCTGCAGGTAAAGTGTTTTGGGAAAACTTAAGGTTCCTTAGTTTCATCCCACATCTTTTTAGAGTTGATACATATCATCCCACTATCACGATCTTCCTTACATTATTCCAATCAAAGGTGTCCCACCACATGCACCTAAAAATAACACACATCACATTTGAAAGAAGAGAAGTCCACTTGAATGATCTCTTTTATCTTTCCGACGTAACCTAACTTACCATGTATGGTGTTTAGATCACGGTGGCTAGCACAACTAAATTGGTCGAACTCGTCTTCCACTCCATAGCCTTGTGTCATGTGTCCATCATCGACATCCTCTATGCAAAAATGATATCCATATGCCCACATAGATGGGAAACAAATGCACCTATAAAAAGTGAACAAATCATAGTGTCAATATGTGTCTAATAACCCGACCATTAAAATATAAAACAACATAGATGTACTTACAATTCAAATGTGCATTACAAAGTTATAAATTATGTACACAAAGAGATTATTACCGGGTTGCTGCAACCAATCCTCTATGTTTAGTGCATCCTCTTCTTCACATGGGTAATGATTGGATGCACCATATTTCTCTCTTACTTGGTCAACAACCCAATCATCATAGTACATCATTAGCATATTTTCTTTAAATGATTACTACATAAGGTACGCTTCAACAGTCTCAAATCCATCCTAATTCTTTCTTGTCACTTTTGGATTTCTCCTCTTCAGTTCCTACACGACCTTGGTATGACTGCTTTTGCCTTAAACAAAAGGTTCTGTTCTATTGATGGTGCATCGATTTTAGGGATTCAATACGTATTCATGAAATGAAATCAACATATAGTACATATGAGATCATTAAAATATACATCATGAAGTTTAGTGTGAATAGTTACTATGTAGAAATTTGACAAACGATAAGTCACTTACCTTATCATGCCTTTTCCAAACCCCAAGTTAAATGTACACTTCTATGGCTATTGCCAATTCTGATTATGGTGTGTTTCCCCACTGATGAAATTGTTTTTCAAGCTTTCCACTCTCGATGAACTCTGCCCCTCACTGGAATTCCCGGTGACGAGCATTTGTACGCTCTTCCGCCCTTCTAATGTCTGTGCATAGTGCACATAAATGTTCTCGTAGCTCATCTAAAGTACAATTCAGACAAGAGCAGGGTCCTCTTGACCTTCGCCACATGCTGGTGCAGAGACTCAAGAGTACCAAGTTAAGCATGATCATATACAGGTCAAGCAGGCGTTGAAGAAACGATGGACGCAGACAGAGTGAGCAAGGAGAAAAAACCAATTGGATTGATAGCCGAGCATCCTGAAGAGCCAAGCGAAGACGTTGGGTAATAGCCATAGAATCTATGAGTACTGAAGTGGCGTTCCCTTGAGGGCAAAGGGTTCCAGGAGAACCAACAAGAAAAAATGACTTTGTGCAAGATGAAAAATCCGAGGTGATACCATAAGCATACGGTTGATCATCAGGGAGGGAAAGTGGAGATCCGGGCTGCGTTTAAGGGTGAGTACAAAGTGCTTGAGGGGGGGGAGATCAGGGATAAGGGAGGCGCGGTCCTGAGAAGGGGGTCGCATGCCAAAGATTTAAAGGTGATCTATAGGGGAAGGGGGGAGGGATTCACCAGGGATGAGGGAAAGCAGGGAAGTGGCAGCTGAGGGGAGAAAGGTGGTTAGGGAGGGGAGAGGAAGGATAGGGAAGGGGTTTTATGGAGAAAGAGGGGAAGAAGGAAAAATTCTTAGTTGTGTGTGTGGGAGACAGGTCACACTAGCAAGGTTAAGGTAGCCAATCATAAGAGGAGGTTTGATTGCTGACGAGGTGGCTCTATTCAAAGGTTTTCACAACTTTAGCTAGGAGATATGCTTCATTGTTTTGGGAATAGAGGATATGAAAAAAATGTAAACTGATAAAGTGATGTTTCAGGGTGTTTATTCATGAGCAAAGGTGAGGTCACGGGAAGAATGAGTTGTAGTGGTTGAGAGACCAAGAAGGTCCCTTATGACTATTTCAGAGTCCCCTAGAACCACTAGAGATCGGATGCTTCACGCATGAGCTATTTTTAAACCCATGTACATTGCTAGAGTTTCTTCTCTGTTGTTGGTGTTTTTCCCCAAACCCTAGGAAAAGTCTACTACTTTTGTTCGTTAGAATCATAGATGACTCCCTCTCACACTGCCACGCCCTAAAATTTGGAGGACATGGGGTGGGCTTTGATCCACTTATGTACATGGGTCATGATACCATTTAATATAGTATTTATGGGTGCAACCACACATTTGACCATTACCAAGCCCCCATACCTGTGTAAATCCCCACAGAATTGAACTCACTGAACTACATGAAAAACTCCATCGCTCACCATATTGGATCCGTTAACCCCTTTGGGAATTAGTGGTATATTCCATACATTAGTAAGCTTAATGCAATAATTTGTTTGTTCAAATTACATTATACCAACAAATTATTACCATCGCTGACCCATGATTGTGGAATATAGGAATGTTACTATTGAAAGTGTAAAGTGGTTGTCCATTTTCATCCACCAACCGCTTGTGATATGTTTTTCCGAGCAAGACCTTCCGATGTTTTTTAACCGGTAGTGGAATATTTTCTGCATCTCAACTCGATTCTAAATCAAGATCCAGCCAAAATTTTTGATACATTTTTATTCAGATTCAAATGGATAAAAAAAATTAAATGAGATAATTAAAACATAAATAAATAAGTTAAACTTACTATAGATGGAAAGGGAGAAACCCATGGACTTTGAGCAACATGGAATGGGATGGAATTTGAAGAATTGGCCAGCCTACTGCGAATAATGTTTTCTCCCTTGCATTTCCATCAAAATTAGTGTCATATTTTCTCGTACATATCTAAAATAAATTTCGAGGACCATAGCACAATATGAGTTTGAACATAGTTTTGAAACCATATTTTAAGAATAAGGAGACATAAAACGTAAAATGTATACTGAAGTATTGTAAGTCATGTGAATTCATCCTAAAAGATAATTTGAGATGAATATACTATTTTTTGTGCAAATAAAATTTCAAATAACTTTAAAATCATCACGATGCGCTTATAAACCAACAACACATTGGTGCACATATTAATAATAAGCATCGATGAATTGAAAAATTAACCACACCATGTTTCGAGATTTTGTTGATAAAAAATAATTATATGTTATATGTGCGTCAATTAATATGGACGCACTGGTGCATGATGTAATATGGATGCATCGACATCTTACATAAACTCACCGTTGTGCTGAAAAAGTAAAAAAAAAAGAACAAATTTTTTAAACAATTAAAAAAAAGAGCGGGGATTGAATTTCATAAAGTCATTTAAATACTAAAAAGATACTCACTATTTCATTATTTTGTAAAATTTTGCAGGGGATAAACTTGCAAGAGAGACTTAAAGAGGAACACTATGGAGGAGCATAATACTTTGCAACCATAGTATTATTCAGAATATGAGAATTTGAAGGGTATGGTGATTCACTCTAAACCCTTTTCATAAAGTTTTTTTAATATTAAGAAGGTATTCAATATTTTCATTATTTTGCCAAAAT
>SNQJ01S0143618.1:14158-30541 GCA_010110895.2 Picea sitchensis
GCTAGCGCCTCACTTCTTAGACACAACTCACTTGCTCATTCTCTTATTAGGCAAGCTGCAATTACAAGTTGGAGAGAGGAGAAGAAGGGTGGCGCATCTCTTGAGGAGGACTTTCTGTATTGGTTTGAGTTATCTCTTGAACATTGTATAAGCTATTTATGATAAGGAAGTTTTTTCTGGGTTTTCTTCCCCTAGAGGGTTTCCCAGGATAAATGTTGTGTCTCTTGTGAATGTGTATTTCTCAGTGATCTTGTTCTTATTATGCTCTTATCTAATGAAATGCAAAGAACTATAATAATGGCATAAACATTAACATAAGAGGGGGTTGTGAGGGTGAGAAAAGGGTTAGGAAAGTCTAGTCTAAGGTTTAGGCATCATCTCCCACCTTTTCTCTAACCATTTAGCTCAAAATTACAAAAAATTACTTTTTGACTATGTGAAGACTAGCAATTAAATTGTTGTTTTGGATTGACTAAGACTCCTCATGGATAAACACCTAGCAAAACTTGTCCAATTGAGCTGAAATTTGGTCCAAGGGTGTCAGGGGTCTCATTCCATTTCTGTTGAGCACAAATACCCCTATCAAAAGCCCAAGGACCTAGTTTTTACATTTTTCATCAAAAATTAATTAAAATTACCCATACTTAGGCAATTTTAATAAATTAAAAAAAAACCTATCTAGACTCGACGGAATTCTGCAAAACTTTAGGAGATGTCTTGCATGGTCATTTACAACATTCCTAGACACTAGCTACCGGAGGGCTAGACCATTAGAACGCCTTTCACCACTTTAGAGGAATTATTTGTGGGAGTGAAAAACTCAAGGGAAAATAATAAGGCTGGTTAAGCCAAATTAATAACCTGAGAAAAAAAAACACTCAGTGAAAGGAACTCCTCTAATGATGAAGTCCTAAGGCAACTGACCTAACTATGATCCATGCAAACCCATTACATTATTATCCCACGCAGGGGAGCAAAATTTCCATTACAAAAAGAAGTGTTGAAGGCCAAAACTGCCTTGTAGAACCAATAAGTCTCTGACTTTGACTTGGTAGCACCTGATGGTGCATATCTTCATGGTACATGGAGTTGACCCTCTAGCTGAAATAGGTGGTCAATAGATACAATTACCAGTTACTTGATGAAGGTCACGAAGCTTCGTGATCAACTTGTAGCAGTAAGGGAGAAGATTGAAGATGTAGAGTTGAACATGGTGGTGAATGATTTCTCAACTTCGTGGGATCAGTTTTTCAAAGGCATCTGTGCTCGTGATCTTCCTACCTTTGAGACTATGGAATGAATATAACCAGGAGGATACTTGGATGGAGTGAAAGGCCAACAAGAAGGGTGGTGACGATAACCAAGCCCTATTTGGATAGGCAAATAAGGGTAGAGGAAAAGGACTCAGCAAGGGTAAGGGAAAGAATGAGGAGTCAACCTCACATCAAAGGAAGAAGGACTTGAGCAAGATCAAGTGCTTCATTTGTCATAAGCATAGGTCTTATGCATCACAATGTTTAGATAAGAAGGCCAAAGGGAAACAACAATAGAAGTAGGTGACAACCTTTGTGGAAACTTAGATGAACGAGTTTGCTACAAAGTTTGAGAAGGATTTCTCAATGGTATCTTCCCTTTCTACTAGCACGGTTCCAAGGGATGCTTGGTATGTAGACAATGGGGCATCTCAGCATATGACATCAACCTGACAATTGTCTAGTCTAAAAGAGAACAACCCAGGGTTTCAAGTTGAGCTTGGTGATGATTCCAAGTACCCAATAACAATAGTTGGTAATATTCCCTTCTATCTCTAGTTAGGTAACTCTTTAGACTTTGATGATGTTTTGTTTGTTCCAGGTCTCGGGAAGAACTTGCTTTCAGTTCTGGTTATGGATGATAAGGGCTATGTAGTAGAGTTGAAGAACCAACAGGTCCTCATCAGGCCAAAAGAGTCTAACCCAAAAGTAACACAAGTGATAGGGGTGAGGGAAGGCAATCTCTATAGGTTGTAAGGTGAACCTATACGAGTTCTAGTTCATAACAATGATAGCTTGTGCAAGTTGTGGCACAAGAAGATGGAGTACCTACATCATAGAGCATTTCCTATACTGAGGGGGATAGTCATATATCTTCCAAAGTTCATCATTGAGCAACAGGGAGTATGTATAGGGTGCATGCTTACGCAAGCATGACAAGGCTACTTTCCCAAGCAGTGAACGCAGGTCTAAGGAGATTCTAGACCTAGTACATTTGGATGTTTGTGTACGGATGTCAGTTGCATCAATCTTAGGAAAAATGTACTATGTTTCCTTTACTGATGACTTCTCTTGCAAGACATCGATCTACTTCTCAAAGACCAAGGCTGAGGTCTTTAGCAAGTTTTAGGAGTTCAAAGCTTTAGTTGAGAACTAGATAGAGAAGAAGGTCAAGGTCTTGAGATTAGACAATGGGGGTGGGTATACCTCCAAGGAGTTTGAGGGGTTTTGCAAGCAGGCAATGATCAAGAGGGAGTTGATTGTTCCATACAACCTGTAATCCCTCATATTTGCATGAGGGTAACTCTTATGATTTTCATCACAATATATGATTTGCAGCACGGTACTCATGGAGTTTATGATGGTTTGGGGATGCACACCTTCTTTTGCTTGAAAATGATGCTTTTCTTGGTTGAGTTGGTGTTTTGGGTTGAAGGAAACTTATTTCTCCTAGTAATGGTTTGTCATGATTGCTCTATTGGTTCTTTTGTTACATCTTTGGATAGTTCATGGTATTTTGTGGCCCTTTCTATCTCACGTGATTCATCTCAACATCATGGGATGTTATACATTGGTTCATGTATGATGGTTCTAGCCCCCAAGGGTTGGATACTAGTAGCATGAGATGAGAAGTGACTTATGTGGTGGATTGTATTGGTACTTGGTTCTCTCTTCATGGTTGCATATCTTTGGTTGGTGGAGCTCTAGGATTAGGAGTTTATGGTTTCACTTGGTTGATAGTTGTGAGATGCTCTTTAATGCTATGGTATATCACTAGTGGACGGTTCATGGTTATGTGTTCATGGTTAGCCTAGCCTAACACTCATACATCTCACTTATGAAACACCCAAGTAAGGATCAAAGAGTGGCATGGTATGATCCTAGTTCATGATGGCAGGTATATTACTTGACCCCCTTTTTATTATTACTTTGTCTTATAGCAGAGTTTACTAAGAAATACCACTTCTATTTTCATGGTACAAAATCTTTATAAAATATACTCCTTTTAATGGGAGCAACCCCTTTGCACCTTAGACCATGGTGAGGGCATATGTGTTATGTTATACTAGGCTGCTGTATACTCTAAAGGGGCCTGGCACATATGTGGAGGTTGGTCACGTTATTTTAATGATGAGGTCACCACCTTCATTATTTCATACATTAACCTATGCACTATCTTAACTCATGCGATGGCCTAAAGGTGGGAATGACGTCATAATTGGCACATATGTTCACAAAAATCATACTTTAATTGGGCTGCCCCCTCCTTACCTCATACGATAGCTTGTGGCATGCATATAATATGGTATGGATGTGGTTGAAATTGCTGATAAATTATGCGAGGAAGGGTATCATACGACTCACATACATTGATGTCATTCGCAATTTAATTGAAGCATGGTCTTTACTTATCACGTGGATCCCCGTTTGACTTGAAGATATATTATGTGGAGAGGCTGATATATGTTCCCCCATAGACTTTGGACCATGAATGCACATTTGTTGAGATTCATTACGTGGGATTGAGCCACCGTTGAGCTATCGTTCTTTGCTTTCATTGGCCATTGATTGATGTCTTGTGTTTTAGTTTGTTCTAACCACATTGAAGGTGCATATGGCATTGCTATTTATACCAGATGGAGCCACCTTTGTTCACCTCGAACTGCCTTATCTCTTCATCAAGCTAAAGACCATGGTTTATGAAAGTCGTATGGTATATGTGGGATGACATCATAAAGCACCCTTTTCTTGTGAAGTCATGTTAACTCATGCACGAATTGGTGATGTCATATACATGAAACCGTTCGTTCTCTTCATCAATTCAGTAGACTGATTTTCTTAGAATTTGGTTTGTGGACATTTTGGAGTTCAGAGTCAATTGAACACATTTAGGAGATTGTTATCTTCTTGGTTGTTTTGACAGGTTGTGCATAGCTAACTCATTATTGACAGGTTGTGCCTAGTTAACTCATTATTTTATTATTGTTGAAACTGTCTAGTGGACTTAGTTAAGATGATAAAATTATTATATTGTTTTCCTTGTGGAAGATGATTATTTTATTGTTTCTTTTAGGAGAGGAAAGTGGATCTCAACAACTTGCTTCTACTTTTAGTAAGAAGTTTGTTGAAAAGATTTGAAATGTAATATCTTAATATTATTCCTTGGAGAGCTAATGGATCTAGGAAAATAATCGATTTTTTATTGTAAAATGAGTTGAGCTCAAACCTATATAAGGGTTTTTTTTCTCCAATTGAAGGGGCGTTTTGGAAGTGCTTATAAGCTTTGGAATAAGATTTCTCTTGCTACTTGTTCAAGCTCTTGTGGAATGGTTATGCTTGTTTGTTGAATGTGTGGTGGATGTTCTTGGTGCATATTGGTGACTAACATTGCATTTGTGGATGCCGAAGTCGATTCAAGGAGCCATAGAAGAGCAATCTTGCTACATTGGAAGAGGTTACGTGTGATAGTGATTAGTGCCTACTCAACTTCTCTGTTCCTTTGTTATAAAGATAAAGACTTTATGCTTTTGATATCTTGAGAATTATTGCATTAGTTAGAATCTTTAAGCAAAGACACCCTTGTGTTATCTTGAAAATGGGATCCCCTTAGAGACCCTTTCCTCCAAATTTGTGAAGTTTTCTTGCCAAATGTAGGGCTTTTCTGGCATGCATTTTGCAGCTCAATCAAATCCTAAATCTTCAGAAGATCAACCTTCTAAAGAAGTTTTCTTGACCCCATAGTTCAAAATAAAGACAAGGCATTGATATTTTATTTCAACCACCTCAAACAATACAAAAATCACAAATTTTATTTCCGTTCTCAGGATTTGAAAATTATCTTAATCCAGATTGTTGTTCAAGTCATATGATCCCTAATTTGATGCCTTAAACATGACTCGAAAATTATAAAAGCAAATCCAGATTTCTATCATAAATATCCTATTAGATTTGCTTGAATTAGCCATTTTATATTGTTGTTTTGTACCTCACCTAAAGGCTAATTAAATCTGATCACAAATCTGAAATATTGAAGTGTCATCCAAAACCCTAGATCAGATTTGTTCTAAACTCCTTTTCTCCCTCTACAACATCTTGAGCTTAGATTACCTTAGGAATTCTCCTTTTGAGCTAGAGTAAATCTAGCCTAAAGAGAGAAAGATAAGGCTACTGAGATGACAATTGGTAGCTTATCAACTTATAGATTACCTTAGGGATTTCCCCCTTCAGCTAGAGTAAAGATAGCCTAAAGAGAGAATGATAAGGCTACTGAGATCACAGTGGGTAGCTTATCTAAGTCACCTTTGGGGTTTCAGATTTCAGATTTCCAGTCCACCATGTTTAGAACCTCTTTCCTCCCCCTTGGGGTGATCATTTTATGGTGAAAAGATAACATGTTTAAGATTGTGAAGTTTATTTGTGTGTGGTCGAATGGTGGCTAGGAATAGAAGATGACAAGATAAGAAAGCTCAACAAGATTTGGTGAATGCGAGGATACTTTTAAGGAGGATATTTGTAATACTCATCTTTAAGTAGAGGTGGATAGACTAGAACATATCATCAGGATTGCATAAGAATACAAGGTGAGAGGTGAGTAGATCAAAGCAAGTTTTCACTAGATTGAGGAAGATGACGTGCCTTTCGAAATTCTACTTTGATTTCTTGAAAAGGAAAGACTTGTATGAAAACATCCTAGGCTTTACATAGGTTGGATAGACTATTAGAAGAAAATCTGAATGAAATCATGAGCATGTTTGGCCTCCACTTTTAGAACATCTTCGCCCCTTTTCCACTCTTAGAAGAGATGCATAAGGTTAGATGGGCATGCGGTGTTGTTTTCCCTGCTAAAGTTGGTGTTTTTGAGAGAAATATTAGTTATGGAGATATCAAAAAAGGATTTGTTTTCTCCACCTTGTCCAAGATGAAGAATGGTAAATCTCATTATTTGGATGGGTTTCCTTGTGAATTCTATAAAATCGTGTGGGATACTGATAGTAATGATTTATTCAATCAAGATCCTGCAAGGGAAGTTGTCACAATTCCTTTATTAGGGTCTCTTTAAGCTTTTCTCAAATAATATAGTTAGGCACTCCATTGGTGGTTGAAAGCCCATCACTTCGTTGAATGTTGCCTATAAAATTATTGCTAAGGATTTAGCCTTGAGAATCCAGAGGGTGGTGTTTGGCATTCTAAGAGTAGAACACTTTGGATTGTCCAAGAAAGATTTATTCGAGACATTGTTCTCATAGCATGGGAATGTATGGAATATGTTAGGGAGGTCAAAAAAGATTCCCTTATTCTAGTGATTTTGATTAGGATATGAAAAAAATTGATTGGAGCTTTATCTTGGACATGTTGCAATATCTTTGGTTTGGATTTTTCTTTACAAAAATGATTTGCAATTCCTTCACATATGCTTCAACTTTTGTTGCGGTTAATGGAACCTTGTATATCTATATTTAGCTACACAAATCCATTAGGGAAGATTGTTCTTTGGCTTCGTACTTGCATGTCTTAGCTACGGACACACTCATGTATCTCCTTGAATCAACCATAGTGCATGGGAAGATTTAGGGAATTCAAATCTTGGGTGACAAGGAGGTCCTCAATAATAATTTTGTTGATATTTCTATGATTTTTGTTCACTTAGAATTTGGGTAGATGGATGGTATGATAAGAGATACTTGACCACTTTTTGTGTGGCCTCAAGTGCACTTGTTAGTGATCAAAGTCTGAATTTTGGTTAATTGGGGTTGATGGGTCCTTCCATGAATCCTGCAAAGTTGGAAGAGGATAAGCATGAGGGGAATTGTCAAATATTTAGGCATGGGATGGCCTTTATCCTATTGTTATATTGGTTTGGTGCTTGGATAGGTTGTATCCAAAATGTAGAAGTGGCAATATAGGGACCTTCCATTTCTTGTTAAGTTAACCATTATTTCAAAGATTGTCCAAGATAAACATGTTTTTTATTCCTCTTATTGGTCACTGACTTCTAGATTCTACAAGATAGACATATCCCTCGATTCCAAGCCTTGAGACTAAGAAAGGACATTTTTGACTTGCATTTAGGGAAAGGTCATATTTTAGGGAAACTTAGGTTGCTCTAGATGGTTGTTTTTGTTAGATAGAATTATTATTAAGGAACCACAATCTCTTTTTGCAATTTTTGCAATGGTGGATTAACCCAAGTTGAATGGAGATTTCATGGCCCTTTTTGGAGAGAATATAGTCTAATTTCTTATTTGACATTTCTTCTTTCCATGCACCTATCTAGATCTAATTTGGCATTAGCAGACCTTGCATCCATATTACTACTATTCTCCTGACATCATTCCTTCATTACTCCTCCACCCTCTCTCCATTAAAAGTTAAAACCATCCCGTTGAGCATGCCTATTGTACTCTTCCATATTGTTAGAGATGGATGGAATAATCCTTTTTCTACTGACAACATTTTAATCCAAAGTGGTATTTGTCTTATCATGAGCCCTTGCATTCTTTTCAAAATGTCTTGCTCAACTTTACTAGATGAAGTGAAATATTGAATTGCAAATTCTATAATGTACCCTTATAAAATATCCACAAACTAGTCCACCTTGGGTCTTGGGTGTCCACTTCTTGTCATATTGCTCCGATATTGCAAATTTCTCCTTTGTCCAAACCATAGGTTTCTCTATTCTAAAGGATAGGTTCAATTGAATTTGTCTTAAAAGCCAATGGTGCAACAGTTGTATAACTTCATTAAAATAATTTCATGTTCCTATGATTAAATTTCATTATGTATTAATGCTTTATAGGTTCAGATTCAAACTTTTGGCCACTTTTATGCAAACTCAATCTCCTTCCTTTCAAACCAATCTTTGATTTCCCTCCTAGTGATCCAAGTGATTATCTACGACCATTTTAGTAATGGCCCCGATACTAGTATATTTTTAGGTCATGATCCCCCTATGCATTTTTCGAGGCCTTCCCATATGTTTTTCAAGGTCCTAACTCCCAAGGAACATACATTCATTGTAATTTGCAAATTCTTTTTCCAATGAGCTAAAGAAAACCTAAAACAAATTAACAAGCAAAAAGTTATGGTCCCCACAAGGCCTCCCTTTTCCCCAGGGAATGTAGCGTTGTCCAACTCAATGTGCACTCTAAGCTCTTGCAAATGAGTGTAGCCATCACATCTCTTCTCAGAGATAAGCTACCATAATTTAGCTGCTATGTATTGCTATGCACATTGTAGTTTTTTTCACCATTGATTATTAATATTAATTGGTTTTCACTTTAATACTCTTCTTTCAATATTGTGTCTTGTGTTCTTTCTGTAATATTTTCATTCTTTCATTTCGTTCTCAATCCAATTCAAGACAATGGTATTAGAGAAATTTGCTTTCTATTGTTTTTCCATGCATGTCCCTCGGGAGGTCAGGTTGGGTCTTGAGCCAATTGAGCTTGGTGAAGATCTTCCTTTTCGCCCTAGGCGGCTTTGCATGGTAGAGAAACTAAATAAAGAAGACAGAGCAAGAGATACTATCAAGTTGTTTCTCTAGGAAGCCATCGACCAACAAAGGAATGCGATGATGGATCATTTCGCCCATATCCATTGGCGACTCCCAACAACAACGTAGGCACCTTTGACAAGCAGTTAGTTCAAAGGAATAACACCCTTAAAGGTACACATTGATGTTGATGTCCCTCTGTTTACAACAAGATAGACACAAAAACTTTGGAGAAATGGTTAGTGGCTAGAAGGTTATTTCTTTGTTCACAACTTTTACAATAGTGAGAAGATTATCTTCTCACCCTTGAAGTCCCTTCTCTAGGTCAAACATCAGTGGCATACTTATTGTGCACAACATGTTGGAGATGATTTTGTTGATGTCCTCAAGAAGGAGTATTACCCTAGTGGAAACCACGATGATTGGTACATGAGATGGATGGCCTTACTCTAGGNTCCCAGGATAAATGTTGTGTCTCTTGTGAATGTGTATTTCTCAGTGATCTTGTTCTTATTATGCTCTTATCTATTGAAATGCAAAGAACTATAATAATGGCATAAACATTAACAACGTACACCCTCCAAGTTCACCTTTGTTTGTTTCACAAACCCTAGGGAGTAAAAGGGTTTACACCCCTAGGTTCTTTGTGGATCAATCTCATACATCCAAGGTCTTATTGTTGCATAAGGTTTTGCTAAGAGAAGTAAACGGGCTTATACCCTCTTAGCATTTCCTAGTGGACCTAGCTTGGCTTGGGGAGTAAGAGGATTTACACCCCCAAGGACTTAGCCTAGGCATCACATTCTTTGATTCCACAACACAATAGTAAGGCATTAATCATTTTCAATTTGAATTGGAGAAATAAAATTGTTGCTTGGAGAATTACAAGGACGTACACCCTCCAAGTTCACCTTTGTTTGTTTCACAAACCCTAGGGAGTAAAAGGGCTTACACCCCTAGGTTCTTTGTGGATCAATCTCATACATCCAAGGTCATATTGTTGCATAAGGTTTTGCTAAGAAAAGTAAAAGGGCTAACACCCTCTTAGCATTTCCTAGTGGACCTAGCTTGCCTTGGGGAGTAAGAGGATTTACACCCTCAAGGACTTAGCCTAGGCATCACATTCTCTGACTCCACAACCCAATAGTAAGGCATTAATCATTTTCAATTTGCATTGAAGAAATAAAATTGTTGCATTGGGATACATGAAAACACGAAGGAATCAACTTGTTCAAATTGCTTTCTTTCCTTGATGTTCTAGGCTTGCTATTTCCCCTAGGGCGTCTCAATTGGCTAAGTGTTTCTTATTGCTGTTACAAATTTATGCTACAGCCATTAGGGCTGCAGTAAACTCTCTTTTTCAAGTTCAATTTCTCACTCTTTTACCGTTGGAATTAGTTAGAAAGTTGTTGTTGTTAATCTACTTGATGCTGGCTATTGTTGGGCAATCTTTTGGCTATTTTCTTGGGGTAAAAGTTGCTGCTGTAGAAAATTACTGCTACAGCCAGTTGCCTGTTATAAATATACTCAGAAAACTTATTTTTACAACCATCTAAATACCACTAAAGTTGTGCTAAAGTGTTGAGAACTTATCTACATGTTTTATGCTTCATAACTCAACTAACCTTTGATGCTTTAAGTGGTTTGATCCGCAGTAATTACTTGATTTCATTGGTGATACATATTTCTGTTTACTGCTGCAATTAGAGACAGCAAGCTTAACTTGCTGGTCCACCTAACATATACTGCGTACAGTTGGTTTTTCTGGTGTCTCGGGCAAGTACAAACACTCTCAGCAGGTACCCAAGGGCTTGGCAATCTTAAACCTCCCCCGAGACTCATTCTCAAGCCTCCTTCCATCCAGTAACTTGACCTATAGGGGCTTCCGTTCATTCCTAGAAGGGGATAACATCTCCCTTAGAGGGGCTTGTTATCTCTTTTCAGCTTGATTAGGGTTTAATTTGACAATTTAATGTAAAACAGTATGATTTTAGTATTTTGGCCTTGTCGGCCTTTTACATGACCTAAAATGTAAATTTAGGTCATGATACTGTATAAATGAAGGATTTTCACCTTCATTTTTTCATCACAACTCACTCACTCCATAAGGAGGTCTGAAATTTGCTCCCTCTCTTGGGTTATTGGTTGATTTAGTGATGCGCACTTGTTGAAGGAGGATTTTCTTTGCATAATTTGGCATTTCTCTTTATGGAAGGTGTTACAACTAGGGTTTGCAATGCTTTTTCTTGGTGATATGTAAGTATTTTTCTGCAAAACTTCTTGAATGAATGATTGTAGTTTTATTTCTTGCATATGTTTATAATTTTGTTGAACAAAAACCCTAGGTGACAAGCACACAAGTAGGTCCTTGTCTCATGTCCCCATTGAGAAAAATTTCATCCATTGATTGAAGAAGGAGAGAGCCTAGCCATTGCTACACTCTCATTCTCTCTTCATTTTATGCTAGCCGTACCTTTTATAAGTTGAGAAGAAGGAGACGCCCTAAGCCTAGGTTTTCCACACTTTGGGCCGATTTTTCTAGGGTTTGCTGGTAGAGCCTTGCTGTAGCAACACTTTGCTTCATCAAACCTTCTTGTCTTGGTTTTATGCTTCATCTTCAGCTAGTCGTGATTGCCATTGAGTTAAGGAAGGAGGAGAGAGCNTTTGACAATTTAATGTAAAACAGTATGATTTTAGTATTTTGGCCTTGTCGGCCTTTTACATGACCTAAAATGTAAATTTAGGTCATGATACTGTATAAATGAAGGATTTTCACCTTCATTTTTTCATCACAACTCACTCACTCCATAAGGAGGTCTGAAATTTGCTCCCTCTCTTGGGTTATTGGTTGATTTAGTGATGCGCACTTGTTGAAGGAGGATTTTCTTTGCATAATTTGGCATTTCTCTTTATGGAAGGTGTTACAACTAGGGTTTGCAATGCTTTTTCTTGGTGATATGTAAGTATTTTTCTGCAAAACTTCTTGAATGAATGATTGTAGTTTTATTTCTTGCATATGTTTATAATTTTGTTGAACAAAAACCCTAGGTGACAAGCACACAAGTAGGTCCTTGTCTCATGTCCCCATTGAGAAAAATTTCATCCATTGATTGAAGAAGGAGAGAGCCTAGCCATTGCTACACTCTCATTCTCTCTTCATTTTATGCTAGCCGTACCTTTTATAAGTTGAGAAGAAGGAGACGCCCTAAGCCTAGGTTTTCCACACTTTGGGCCGATTTTTCTAGGGTTTGCTGGTAGAGCCTTGCTGTAGCAACACTTTGCTTCATCAAACCTTCTTGTCTTGGTTTTATGCTTCATCTTCAGCTAGTCGTGATTGCCATTGAGTTAAGGAAGGAGGAGAGAGCATCAAGGCCTAGTTCTCCTACACCAAGGTGAGCCTCTCTCCCCTTGGGTTTTGACTTTGAGGCCTTGCCTTAGCAACACCTCAAAGCTTCTCCCTCTAGTCCTTAGTCGTTTTTACCTTTGCCTCCTTTAGCTCTTGCGTCCTTCACTATTTGACTCCATTAACCCTAAGGCAATGATCTAAAAGACACCTTGCTTTGAAGTGAACTTGATAACAAACAACTTTCAAAATCTTGAATCAAACCCTAACTACTAACCCTAGCTTAGGAACTAACTTAACTAACCTATTGTTGTCGTTATCCTTGGCTATTATATCATTGGTGCAGCTAAACGTTTTCTTTATAAGCAAATGAATGATGATTAAAGGCATAAATTGAATGAAGTGTTGATTTATTGCATTGAATGCCATATTGTCTCAGCATTTATTGAAGAAGTGACAAATTTTCATTGCTATTTATAAACATTGACTTCGTCAATATTTATTATCAAATTGCTTATAAGTGTATCAGATAGTCATTGATTTACATGAAGTACTAACCAATTGAGCATCTTGCATATATCAGTTTCATTGTTGCTTTGTCTTAGGCAGGTGCATCTCTCTTTTTGGTTATACTTTATTATTGGCTATTTAGCCGGACTATCTGTTCGGTGGTGACTTGTGAGGGGGGGAATAACTACTTTATCCTGTAATCCTTTGCCTTCTCAAAACCCCAGGTCACTGGGGACGTCTCCCATGGGCCTTACCTCCCTAAAGAGAAAGAACCATCCCATTATGGTGACATTGGGTGGGATTGGTTCCTGTTACACCAATTTAACCTCAAGCCTTTTATCCTTGCTACAAAATGTGCAATAACACGCCTCTCTCTTCCTTCTTCTCCCAACTGCAGCTACCAAACTTGTGCACTTGATGAGTGAATGAGTGAGTGATCAAATGAGGTGTTGGATTCCTTTATTTATACAAACTGGCAGGTGTTGGAAAGGTGTCTCTTCACTGGGCAGGGCCAACTTGTCTTCTTAGTGGTTAAAACCACTTTAATTAGGCTTGGGGTCGACTTCTTAATTTGCATAATACAATTAGGGTTTGACCAATCCACAAAAGGGGATTTGGTCAATTACAATGCCCAACATGATCAATCCACAAAAGGGGATTGATCAGATGAATAATAACTCAATAATAAATAGAATACTCTTCGCAGTTACAATATTTCAACAGAACCATGGTGAACGGCACATGGAAATGCATTACAACGATTGATGTGGAGCATTAATGGAAGCACAAGAGGATAGCAAATGAAGAAGTACTCAATTAAGGAGTGCTTGATTTGGCTCACTGCATTTGAAGAAAAGAGGTATGCGGGTAAAGAAGTAGCTAGGTGCTTCAAGCATCATTTGCTCAAGCATACAATGGTAAGATAAGTATTCAATTGAGAAGTACTTGGTAATTGTATTTGGAGCAGACACGATGCAAGTAATGAACTAGGTAGATGTTTCTAGCATCACATGGTCGAGCATACAATTGTAAACATTTTTTTTTTGGAATTGAATTTAATCACATGTAAATAGGAATATGGTTGTAAGACCTATTTAGGCATGCATACCCCTGGTCAAATGGTTTGGTGATTGTATTTGGAGCAGACATGATAGAATTAATGTAGGTAGATACTTCAAGCATCACATGCTCGAGCATACAATTGTAAGCATTTATTTTTTGGAATTGAATTGAATCACATGTAAATAGGCATATGGTTGTAAGACCTATTTAGCCATGCATACCCCTGGTTGAATGGTTCACCAATGTAAAGTCTAGATGTAGAACTAGGTGATAGGGGGCATGTTGTATTCCCAAATACTTGGTTAATAAACTTTAAGTGGGGTAGGTGTTTATCCCAAGTCAAGTTTAAAGAGGGGAATGTTGGGTTAATCTTGATTCATTTGTAGAGTAGTTAAGATAACCTTGATCCGGTTATTGATGGATTTATTGTTGGTGGTTTAAGGGCCAATGGTAATGGGTAACCCATGGTATTTCCCACGGTTTATGATGGGATGAAACCTGTTTAAAGGTTTGAATAACTCCATTGTAAAGTACCTCAAGTGGCTAGTATTGGCCTAACTTGGCCGGATTGGCCAAGGTTGATGAAGACTTCTTCTGGACTAAAGTTGGTCTTCCCAATTTGGGTTTCTAGGGTAAATCTAGTGTCCATTTGTGTGCATGCTTCTTGTTATTTGATGTTTCTATATCTCTAGGAATGTTTGCTATGTGCCTTTTATGATCCTTTAGTTGTGCTTAGTTCTAATACAAAGGCTATTATATCCATTAATACAAATGTCTTCTAGTATCAACATCCTTCTCCCAATCATAAGTATTTTGGTCACAATGCATTAGAAACTAAGGTAATAGGATGCTAAACGAGTTCCGTTTTCCCTTGTTATCATATTTGGTTCACTTTTAGCTCGATTCAGTTAATTAATTTATCTTCCATCTTATATTGCCCCCCAAAACATGTTTTAAAGTTAAAGTCATTCAGTTTCCAGCTAACATTGCTTTATCCCTTTAATATGACTATCAAGTAACATCGAGTCCCCTCTATTATCAGATCTTTAGTTCTGAATCGAATACATAGTTTTATATCTCTAGTTATTGTCATGGATTCGGCTCTGTTATTTGAGGTTTTGTACAATCTTATATTTGTAGATAACTATCACTTATTCAATTTGATCATAATACCTCTTCCAGCTTTCCTTTTCTATCCTTTATTATAGTTAAGTTTGCAAAAGCCTTGAGGCATCCGGTTTTCTGTTGGGGTGCAGTACCCTCTACTTGAACGGTTTGAGGATTGTTGTCTAATAATTTCTTCTAATATGTTAGATTTTGACAAGAAAATATGCGCTAGAATTTGTAACAAATGTCTAGCCTGCATGTGAAATTAATATATGTGGTATATACTATATAGCAACCATACATCTTGGGGTAATTGGAACTGCTGCTTCCTTTGTTCTGGACTTCATTGACTTTCTACAATAAGTGTTGCTCAGTTTAACTGCTCCTTCTTTTGTGCTCTCAGGAAATCAGAGGTCAACGTGTTTGATGCAAAAACAATGTCCCCTGAGCCAGTTGCTATAGTCTATCTTCCAACAAGGGTACCATATGGATTTCATGCCTTCTTTGTCTCTGAGGTATATTCTGTATCCCAAGATCTAAGATCAAATCTTTCTTTATTTCCCATTTACTTCACTAGAAATCATGGCAAGTAACGTTATATCCTTGCACTTGTATGCATAGTGAGATCTGAATTCAATTTAAATTTTTTATGCTGCTTAGCAATAGTTTTGATATCTAATATGAGGAGATGGAGACGGTGAAAATCATAATAAAGCAACCTTATTACATATGTTAAGAAAGGTGTGTCTACCTTGGGCAATAAGACAACAATTTTGAAAGTTCACAATCATGGTTGCAAATTGCAAATGTGTTCCTTTTTTCTTTGTGTGCATCACTTTCTCATGCATAACCCATAACTTAATTCCTCAATCAGACATTGTAGATTTGGACGTTACATGCTTAGTATGTTTACTTTCTCTATATGTTGCTCTCTTATTTGGTTATAAGATTTCTTATTTTAATGCTTGTGCAGGAACAACTTCAAAACCAAGCATAGGCCATCATCAATATCAGCGTTTCTTTTGATCTGTAATATAATCTGGTGTTATCTGGAATTTCATTAGAAGATAGGTTGCTTTGCTTATTTTTAGAATTTCCCCCTTTTTTAGTAATTTTACATTTGACAGATTGCAAGGGATATTTTTAGAGTAGCAGTTCTCTGTAGGTGAATATGAATTCAAGAGGGTTCTGCTAACAAAAAGTTAACTTGTGGCAGGTTCTTTAAGATGGACATTTATTCTATGTCATGTACTAAAATGGTACTATTTTAGAAATTATAGTTATCATTTATGTTTCTTTGCAGAGGTGCTTAAGATACCATAGATCATGGTCATATGTTCTTTAAAGCCCTGTCACTGGAAGCATTACATCGCTGACAAAGTTTACTACTGTCTTTTTATCTTCCAAATTTTACCATAGCTAAGATAAATTCTTTACAATAAATACTTCTATATTTATTGTAAAGAATTTTACCATTGTTAATGTTTATGCCATTATTATAGTTCTTTGCATTTCAATAGATAAGAGCATCATAAGAACAAGATCACTGAGAAATACACATTCACAAGAGACACAACATTTATCCTGGGAAACCCTCTAGGGGAAGAAAACCCAAC
>SNQJ01S0143619.1:5234-17214 GCA_010110895.2 Picea sitchensis
CCAACAATTGGTATCTTAAGAGGTTCATTCAAGAAATAGTTTAACCATTGGAAGGAGATCATGGATTATTCTAAGAATGGAGTACTATTTTTTAATGGTCAGAATGGTTTAAAGTATGAGCTATGGAGTGTAAGGACAAAAGTATTTTTATGGGCACAACGATATTATATTTGGCTATCATTCGTTACAAGATATGATAGTTAAAAAAGGGAAAATACTACAGCCAAGAAGGAATTGAAGAAGAATAACAAAATAGAAATGGATTTCATCGGGGAAGGATTACCTAATCCAGTAAGAGAAAAGGTTGGTAATTGTTCATCGGCCAAAGAACTTTGGGATAATTTACATGATATATATTCTTCACCCATCGCAGATTCAAAAAATGCCAAAGAAGATGTAGGTATAGATCAAGAAGAAATATGTTCACTATGTCAAACAAATTCAAAAGATGAAGAGTACATAATCAACAAAGGTATGTTGTTTTTCTTTAATTGTGAAAAACATGGACATCTTGAAATAGAATGACATGAAGGAAATGATATAGAAAAACTAATTGAAAAAGAAGACAATTATGAAGAAGAATTGATCAATGCTTTAGATGAACTAAGAAAATGAAAGAGAAGCAAACAAGTCACTCAAGAAAGAATTGATGAAACAAAAGGGAAGTGCTCACATTTTTTAAGAAGCCCAACAAGTCATCAAGAACTTAAGAACTCAGCTAGAAGAAGTCATAAAGATTGAAGAAAATCTTAAAGATTAAAAATAGTATTTGGAAGCCAACATAACAGCACATAAGAAAGAATCAGAAATGAGAGAAAAGATGTTGATAGATCATATTGAGGAAAGAGCTAACGATCTAAACCAGCTTGAGGTAGAGTTTGGTCAAGAAGAGAAAGGACTTGACGAAGAAATAATCACATTAAAAATCAATCTTGAAGAAGTGAAAAGAACAAAAGAATTCATGAAGTATCTGATAATGAAGAAAGAAGAAGAGGTTGAGAAGCTTGAAGAAGAAGTTGTCACATTGAGAAGTAAAATCATCAAGTTAAACAAGAACGTTGAAGAGACATAAACATCCTCATCAGTTATAGAGAATGAAGAGAAACACTCTAGGTTGCTAGAAAAGAAGAATGAAGAAAATAGAAAGAGTTATGCAAAAATATTCAAAGGAAGGGATCATGGTCAACCAGAATCTAAGAAAACTACTAAAGATTCATCTTCAAGAAGACCATCCATGTTCAAGCCACAAAGAAGCTTCAATCATGATCATGATCAATCAAGGCATAAATTCATTAAGACTACACCACAAAGAACATCATTCACTCCGAGGTATGCAAATTTCTTTTATGGTCATTGTTTTTATTGTACTAATTTTGGACACAAGGTTGCATATTTTAGGGATTATAAAAGAAATTTTAAAGCACAAAATGCATATGTGGCCCCACGTAACATTGAATGTCACAAATGTCATAACTATGGACACATAGCTAGTGATTCTAGAAGCATGATCGATAATTCCATGAAATATAACACTGATATCAGATATAAGAAAGTATGGATAAGAAAACACGAAGAACAGGTGAACAAAGACTAGGTCCCAGAGATTGCAAGATTGGCAATAAAATGAGATGAAGAAAATTATACGGAGAAAAAGAAATATGTTAGATACAGAAAGGTTTCGAACATAACTGAAAGAAAAGAAGGACAGGTAAATAAAGAACAAGTTCAAGAGATTGTACTTTTAGGCATTGTATTGAAATATGAATCCACAGACAGAAAGAAAGAAGTTAGAGCTCAGAGAGATGATGAATCTACCAATGAAGATGATGACGGATACACATCAGAGCATGAATTGTTATGAGCCATCCGGCTTAGAGACTCCCAGGTAACATGAATATTAGACAGGGGGAGTCTATGTGATAGTTGTGACAGACCAAAGAACCATCCTTCAAGCATCTTGTAGAGTTTGAGTAGACAGATCCAGAGCAATCAGTTAATAGAAGTACAATTTGATAGTTGTAGTAGTGAGGACTTCATGATAGTATAGTAATAAATGGGTCAGCATTATGGATAGTTGTGCAGTAGAGTCTTGGACAATATGGAATGAGATGTATTTGTAAGAACACTTAGCAGGTTTGGATAGATATATGACAGTGGACAAGAACATGGATTCATAGATTGGTTCAGAGAGTGGTTTAGAGACAAAGGAACATTATGGATGTTAAGTACACAAGAAATGGCTCGAACAATTCTAATGGATTCCAAATTGACATATATTTTTTGGCCACATGTAGTGCATACAAAATTTCAAATTCAAAATAGAGTAATGCTCAGAAACAACAATGACAAAACTCCCTACGAGCTATGAAAGGAAGACCAACAAATGTTAAGCACTTCAAAATATTTGGAAGCAAATGCTACATCAAAAGACAAGATGGCAGAATGAGAAAGTTTGACTCTCTTGTGGACTAAGGAGTACTTGTTGGTTACTCAAGTACAAGGAAAAAATACAAGTATTACAATCTGAGATTGATAAAAGTTGTGGAAAGCATCAATGTAACAATTGATGAAACAAGTGGACGAGAATCAAAGGAAGAAGAAAATGAATCAGTGGAACAACTTTACGAAGAAGAAGCAAAATATGAAGAAGAAGTAGAAGAGGAAGATGAAGAAGATCAGATAGACGTAGAAGATCAAGTTCAACAAGTGCCTCCAAAGACATCTAGCAAACGAGTATAGAAGAATCATCCTTCAGATCAGATTATCGGAAACAAGGATGCAGGAGTTGATACTAGAAGAAGAATCTATTCACCAGAACAAATGCACATAGCACTCTTATCTACGATTGAGCCAAACAGTTTTGAAGAGGCCAACAAGGATGAATTCTGGAATAAGGCTATGAATGAAGAATTGGATCAAATAGAGAAGAATGATACTAGGGAATTGGTTCTAAGACCAAAGAATAAGAATGTGATTGGCACAAAGTGTACTTTTAGAAATAAATTGAATGAAGATGGAAAGGTTACAAGGAACAAAGCTAGATTGGTATGGAAATGATACACACAGGTTGAAGGAATCAACTTTGAAGAGACATTTTTCCCAGTTGCTAGTGGAAGCAATCTGATTTCTCTTAGCTTATGCATGCTCCAAGATTATTAAATTGTATTAGATCGACGTGAAATCAGTTTTTTTTTAACAAGGAACTTCAAGAAGAAGTCTACCTTGAACAACCATAATAATTTCAGTTGTCAGAGAACGCATATTATGTGTGCAAATTGAAGAAGGTCTTGTATGGTCTAAAACAGGATCCTAGACTGTGGTACTCTAGACTGGATAAATATCTACAACAGACAGGGTTCAGAAAAGGAAGTGTAGACAACAACCTCTACATCAAGGTAACTCAACATAGTGTTTTATTAATTGAAGTTTGTGTTGATGATATTATTTTTGGAAGTACCGATGACAGGTTAAGCCTGAAATTTGCAAAGGATATGCAAAATGAATTTGAAATGTCATTACTTGGAGAACTATCATTCGTTCTAGGTCTTTAGATATGTCAAAACAACCAATAAATTTTTATTTCTCAAACTAAGTATATCAGAGAAATGCTAAAGAGGTTAAGAATGGAAGATTATAAACCAGTTACCACTTCTATGCAAACCAATTTCAAGTTAAGAAAAGATTATGATTCAAAGGCTATACACCAGAGACAATACATGTCAATGATTGGTAGCTTACTATATGTGACAACATCCAGACCAGATGTAATGCAGACAGTTGGACGGGTGGCAGGATTTCAAGTAGCACCAAAGGAATCACATTTCTTAGCAGTGAATAGGATGTTCAGATATCTCAAAGGAACATAAGAGTTTGGATTATGGTATCCAAAATGAAAGGATCTATCACTTATTTCCGACATAGATGCAGATTGGGTAGGTTGCATTGATGACCGACGAAGCACCAGTGGAGAAACATTCTACTTGGTTGAGTGTTTAGTATCTTGGATAAGCAAGAAACAATAATAAGTATCTTTATCTACAACCGAAGCAGAGTATATTGCAACAACACGATGTTGTACACAATTTCTATGGATGAATTTTTTTTTGATAGATATATAGGTTGAGTATGGTGAACCCATTCCAATCTATTGTGATAATATAAGTGCCATCAGTATCTCAAAGAACCCGGTGATGCACTTCAATATGAAGAACATTCCAATCAAGTATCACTTTTTACAGGAACAGGTTGCAGAGAAGAACATCGGAGTTGAATATGTGGACACAAAAGAACAAGTGGCAGACATATTTACAAAACCACTTCCACGATAATCCTTTGAGTATCTTCGCCAGAGAATCGGAGTAATTTCAACCCAAAATGAATTCTTTTGAATGATTATCTTATATGTCTTAGATTTACACGAGGAACCACCATAAAGAGGATAATTCATGTTGGGAGATCAGTTTTAGGAAGCGTTCAGTCAGGGGGACAAGCCCTGAATGGGAATATACCTTTGCCATTGATGACAAAGGGGGAGAGATATATCATATGAAAAGGTAAATGCTCGGAGAAAGATCACATAGGCATGGTTCCAGGGGGAGCGATGGTCATAAGAGGAGCCTGAGTGATACAACTTCAGTATTGCATCAGAGTGTTTTTTTCAATGCCAAACGAGGAGATTATTGATTATTTGGGTTGGTTGTCATTGATGTCAACCCTTGAAGAAAGTCTGGTAGAAAAAAGGTTTGGGTAATGGACCCAAGTTTGTTTGATGTATAGTGGTATGAGTTTTAATATATTTGAAGGTAATATTATTCTAGATGTATAGTACATGTCATGCCATTTCTGGTGGTATGTGGAACATCACATAAATCCTCACGATTAAAGATTTATGACCATGTGAAGTTGGAGAACCCTCATGAGTCATCTAGAAGCCCCAACAGGTCAAAGTAGTCAAAGTGGTTGCAAAAAAGAAATTATTTAAATAATAAAGTGAAGTGATGTGTGTACTATAAGTTAAAGTGGATACAAAAGAAATTATTTAAATAATAAATTTAATGAAAAAATTGATAAGTGGAAAAGTGGTTAGAAGTGGGTTATCCCTAAAATAAGGAAAGTGGTTTAAGATGGTTAAAAGACAACCCCTTGAGAAAACTACATAAAAGTATAAATAAGAGGCAAGGGTCTCTCATTTTAATCACACTTGAGCATATTGAATATATACAAGTGACTGAGGTAACCAAAGGATATCTAAAGCGAATTTCAGAAGGAAGGTGAAGTAAAAAAGGCCGAAATTCAAGGGAGGATAAATTCTTTTGATGATGTTTTCTAAGGTATGTTATTTACAGGTCATCTCACAATTTTCACAATAACTTGTTTTCTATAATGATTCAGACCACGAAATTTGGATGTCATTGATGAAACATATCTAAGCAGCTGTGATAAAAATTTCAGCTTGTGGGTCATTGTAGTTTTGGAGTTACACTTCGTGGAAAATAGGGTTTGTGGCTAGTCCCAAAACTAGTTTAAAACAAGTGTTTCATGTAAAAACATCATAACTTCTTCATAAAAGATCCAAATTTATTGGTTAGCATATAATTTGTAGTATTTGTTATACCATTTTCAGATCCATACAACAAACATTTCATTCGGGGCACGCTCTACAAGTTCGCTCTTTAGAATAAACCATAATTCAACAACGCATGTCATTTTTTCTATAACTCCTTTTCTGAGAGGTTCCAAGTAGTGAAACCTGGAGAAATTGCATAAAAGACACTGAAGAACGTTGTGTACTATTTTCAGATCTTTATTCATTACATGTATATAGTTATGATTATTTCAAGTTAGGGTTGATGACTAATCCAAAATTAGTCATGTGAGACTAAAGTAAAGTTTGATGTAAATGCTAGTCACATGTTGCTAAATTTAAGGAAGGTTTGCAGGTATGTGATCATATACAATAGGTCTATTACAGAGTTACAAATAAGATTTGGATGATAAAATTGATGAGGGATTTTGGTTGAGATACATGTTGGGTACATGGTTGAGACAAGTAGTTGATGAGTTGACTCATACATGAGGTGTATAGTTGATGATGTTGGTACATCTTGATGAGTCATAGTTGATAACTAGTTGATGTATGGTTGATACATACTTGGTACATGGTTGGAGGAACTTGTTAGTAGTATTGTTAACACATGGTTTATGGATGATGTAGCATACTTGTCTTGGTATATTATTAGAAGCACATATTGATCTTGGTGATGATTATGAGTTGTTGTGTTATGCTTGGTTGATGCACATATTGGTGATATTGTGCATATGGTTGAGAGTTGTCTTGGTAATTGATCTTGATGAGTAGATATGATTTGGTTGATAAGATTGATGAGATAGGTTGTTGTGATAGGTTGTTTGGACATGTTATTGTGACATGTTATTTTTACATGTTTGGTGCATGGTTGATGCATTTGTTTATGGTACAGGTTGAGGTACATATTGATATATGGTACATGTTGGCACAGTTTATTGGTACAGGTTGATGTATGGTACATGTTGGCACAATTTATTGGTACAGGTTGTTACATGTTGTTTGGTGCAGGTTGATTGTTATAGGTTTATAGTAGTATATCTCACAGTGATAGTGTGACAGTGGTTCCATCATTCTACTTATATTTCAGGGCGGTGTGATAGGAAAAGGACATGTGGCTGTAGCCACCTTCCGGTTATAGCTGAAGAACATAGGGGGTTGTAGCCTCCTTCTGGTTGTAGTCAGAGAATTGGGGAGTTGGAGCTTCCCTCAGGTTGTAGGCTGAGAAACTAGGGGGTTGGAGCCTCCTTCCAGTTGCAGCTAGAAAACAAAGGAAATTGACGCTTCCAATGAATGTAATTCTTAAAGAAATATAAGAAAAATCATTCTGTGGTTTTCTCCCGCTTTGAGTTTCCATGTAAAAACACTGGTGTACTGTGTATGTGTATGATTTCTCATTTGTTCATTGTTTATTTACTCTGCAACTATGGGATGATAATGATATATTGATATAACACTTGCATTTTGTGGTTAAAAATGATTATATTTCTCTATTACTGATTCACCCCCCCTCTCAGTAATCCAACAATTGGTATCAGAACAAGTTTCTTCAAGAAACAATTTAACCACTGGAAGGAGATCATGGATTATTTTGAGAATGGAGTACCACTGTTTAATGGTCAGAATGGTTTAAGATATGATCTATGGAGTGGAAGGATAAAAGTATTTTTACAGGCACATGGGTATTATATTTGGCTATCAGTCGTTACATCATATGATAGTTCAAAAAGGGAAAAGATTGCAACCAAGAAGGAATTGAAGAAGAATAACAAAATAGAAATGGATTTCATCTAGGAAGGATTACTTAATCCGGTAAGAGAAAATATTGTTAAATGTTCATCAACTAAAGAACTTTGAGATAAGTTACATGATATATATTCTTCACCCATCACAGATTAAAAAAATTCCTAAAATGATGCAGGTACAGATCAAGAAGAAACATGTTCACCATGTCAAACAGATTCAGAAGATGAAGAGTACATAATCAACAAAGGTATGTTGTTTTTATTTAATTGTGAAAAATGCGGACATCTTGAAATATAATGCTATAAAGGAAATGAGATAGAAAAACTAATTGAAAAAGAAGACAAATATGAAGAAGAATTGATCAATGCTTTAGATGAAATAAGAGAAGAAAACAAGTCACTCAAGAAAGAATTGATGAAACAAAATGAAAGTGCTCACATTTTTTAAGAAGCCCAACATGTCATCAAGAACTTAAGAACTCGGCTAGAAGAAGCCATAAAGATCGAAGAAAATATTGAAGATCAAAAGCAGTGTTTGGAATCCAACATAGCAACACAGAAGGAAGAAGCAGAAATGAGAGAAAATATATTGACAGATCATCTTAAGGAAATAACTAACGATCTAAACCAGCTTGAGGCAGAGTTTGGTCAAGAAGAGAAATGACTTGAAGAAGAAATAATCACATTAAAAATCCAACTTGAAGAAACGAAAAGAACAAAAGAAGGCATGAAGTCTCTGATAATGAAGAAAGAAGAAGAGGTTGAGAAGCTTGAAGAAGAAGTTGTCACATTGAGAAGTAAAATCGTCAAGCTCAACAAGAATGTTGAAGAGACAGAAACATCCACATCAGTTATAACAAATGAAGAGAAGCACTCTAGGTTGTTAGAAAAGAAGAATGAAGAAAATAGAAAGAGTTATGCATAAGTATTCAAAGGAAGGAATCATGGTCAACCAGAATCTAAGAAAACTATTAAAGCTACATCTTCAAGAAGACCATCCATGTTCAAGCCACAAAAAAGATTCAATCATGATCATGATCAGTCAAGGCATAAATTGAGAAGGACTACACCACAAAGAAGAACATTCACTCCTAGGTATGCAAATTTATTTTATGGTCATTGTTTTTATTATACTAATTTTAGATATAAGGTTGCATATTGTAGGGATTATAAAAGAAATGTTCAAGCAAGAAATGCCTATGTGGCCCCACATAACATTGAATGTTACAAATGTCATAACTATGGACACATAGCTAGTGATTGTAGAAGCATGATCAATTCTTCCATGAAAGAGAACATTGATATCAGATATAAGAAAGTGTGGATAAGAAAACACGAAGAACAGGTGAGCAAACACCATGTCCCATAGATTGCAATATTGACGATAAAATAAGATGAAGAAAATTCTACAGAGAAAAAAAAAGATGTCAGATATAGAAATGTTTGGAAAATAACTTAAAGAAAAGAAGGACATGTAAATAAGGAATAGGTTCAAGAGATTTTACTTTCAGGCATTGTAGTGAAAGATGAATCCACAGACAGAAAGAAAAAAGTCAGAGCTCAGAGAGATGATGAATCTACCAATGAAGGTGATGATGAATACACACCAGAGAAGGAAATGTTCTGAGCCATCCGACTTAGATATTCCCAGGTAACATGAGTATCAAACATGGGGAATCTATATGATATATGTGATAGACCAAAGAACCATCCTTCGAGCAGCTTGCAGAGTTTGAGTAGACAGATCCAGAGAAATCAGTTAATACAAATACAGTTTGATAGTTGTTGTATTGAAGACTTCATGATATTATAGTAATAAATGGGTCAACATTATGGAAAATTGTGCAGTAGAGTCTTGGACAGTGTGGAAATAGATGGATTTGTGCAAACACTTAGTAGGTTTGGATAGATATATGATAGTGGACGAGAGCATGGATTCATAGATTGGTTCAGAGAGTGGTTCAAAGACAAATGAACATTATGGATGTTAATTACACAGGAAATGGATCGAACAATGCTAATGGATTCCAAATTGACAGATATCTTTTGGAAACATGTAGTGCCTACAAATGTTCACATTCAAAATGGAGTAATTCTCAGAAACAACAATGACAAAACTCCCTACGAGCAATGGAAATGAAGACCAACAAATGTGAAGCACTTTAAAATATTTGGAAGCAAATGCTACATCAAAAGAGAAAATGGTAGAATGGGAAAGTTTGACTCTCTTGTGGACTAAGGAGTACTTGTTGGTTACTCAAATACAAAGAAAACATACAAGTGTTACAATCTGATATTGAACAAAGTTGTGGAAATCATCAATGTAACAATTGATGAAGCAGGTGGATGGGAATCAAAGGAAGAAGAAAATGAATCAGTGGAACAACTTTATGAAGAAGAAGCAAAAGATGAAGAAGAAGTAGAAGAGGAAGATGAACAAGATTAGATAAAAGTAGAAGATCAAGTTCAACAAGTGCCTCGAAAGACACCTAGCAAATGAGTACAGAAGAATCATCCTTCAGATCAGATTATCGAAAACAAGGATGCAGGAGTTGAGATTAGAAGAATGCAGGATGCAAGGATGAATTCCATAATAAGGCCATGAATGAAGAATTGGATCAAATAGAGAAGAATGACACTTGGGAATTGGTTCCAAGACCAAAGAATAAGAACATGATTGGCACAAAGTGGGGTTTCATAAATAAATTGAATTATGATGGACAGGTTACAAGGAACAAAGCTAGATTGATATGTAAAGGATACACATAGATTGAAGGAATCGACTTTGAAGAGACATTTTTCCAGTTGCCAGAATGGAAGCAATTTGATTACTCTTAGCTTATGCATGCTCCAAGAATATTAAAGTGTATCAGATGGACGTAAAATCATCATTTTTTGAATGGGTAACTTGAAGAAGAAGTCTGCATTGAACAAACAGAAGGATTTTGGTTGTCAGAGAAAACGAATTATGTGTGCAAATTGAAGAAGGCCTTGTATGGTCTAAAATAGGCTCCTAGAACGTGGTACTCTAGACTGGATAAATATCTACAACAAGAAGGGGTCAGAAAAGGAAGTGCAGAAAACAACCTCTACATCAAGGTAACTCAAGATAGTATTTTATTAATTGAAGTTTATGTTGATGATATTATTTTTGGAAGTACGGATGACAGGTTAAGCCAGAAATTTGCAAAGAATATGCAAAATGAATTTGGAATGCCATTACTCATTGAACTATCCTTCTTTTTGGGTCATCAGATATGTCAAAGAAACCAATAAATTTTTATTTCTCAAACTAAGTATATCATAGAAATGTTAAAGAGGTTGAGAAAATATTATGATTTAAAGTCTACAGACCAGAGGCAATACATGTCAATGATTGGTAGCTTACTATATGTGACAACATCCACACTGGATGTAATGCAGGAAGTTGGATAGGTGGCACGATTTCAAGAAGCACCAAAGGAATCACATGTCTTAGCAGTGAAGAGGATTTTCATATATCTCAAAGGAACACAAGAGTTTGGATTATGGTATCCAAAAGGAAAGGATCTATCACTTATTTCCTACACAGATGCAGATTGGGCAGGTTGCATTGATGACCGATGAAGCACCAATGGAACAACATTCTACTTGGGTGAGTGTTTAGTATCTTGGATAAGCAAGAAACAATCATCAATATCTTTATCTACAGTCGAAGCAGAGTATATTGCAACAACATTATGTTGTACACAGGTTTTATGGATGAAACAAATTATGATAGATATATAGGTTGAGTATGAGGAGACCATTCCAATCTATTGTGATAATACAAGCGCCATCAATATCTCAAAGAACCTGGTGATGCACTCCAAGAAGAAGAACATTCCAATCAAGTATCACTTTCTATGGGAACAGGTTGCAAAGAAGAACATCAGAGTTGAATATGTGGGTACAAAAGAACAAGTGGCATACATTTTTACAAAACCACTTCCACGGGAATCCTTTGAGTATATTCGCCAAAGACTCGGAGTAATTTCTACTCCAAAATGATTTTTTTTGAATGCTTATCTTATATGTCTTAGATTTACGCAAGGAAGCACCATAAAGAGGACAATTCAGGTTGGGAGATCAGTTTCAGGAAAAGTTCAGTCAGGGGGGGCAGCCCTGGATAGAAAGATACATTTTCCATTGATGACAAAGGGGGAGATATTTATCAGATGCAAAGGTAAATACTTGGAGAAAGAACACATAGGCGTGGTTCCAGGGGGAGCGATGGTCATAGGGGGAGCATGAGTGATATGACTTCGGTATTGCATCAGAGTGTTGCCATCAATGCCAAAGGGGGATATTATGGATTATTTGGGTTGGCTGTCATTGATGTCAACCCTTGAAGAAAGTCCGGTAGCGAATTTCGGTAGCACAAAGGTTTGGGTAATGGAACCAAGTTTGTTTGATGTATAATGCTATGAGTTTTAATCTATTTGAAGGTAAGACTATTCTAGATGGATAATACATGTCATGTCATTTCCGGTGGTATGTGAAACGTCACATAACTCCTCACAGTTAGAGAGTTATGGCTATGTGAAGTTGGAGAACCCTCATGAGTCATCTAGAAGCCCCAAAAGGTCAAAGTAGTCAAAGTGGTTGCAAAGAAGAAATTATTTAAATACTA
>SNQJ01S0143619.1:31240-46577 GCA_010110895.2 Picea sitchensis
CCAACAATTGGTATCTTAAGAGGTTCATTCAAGAAATAGTTTAACCATTGGAAGGAGATCATGGATTATTCTAAGAATGGAGTACTATTTTTTAATGGTCAGAATGGTTTAAAGTATGAGCTATGGAGTGTAAGGACAAAAGTATTTTTATGGGCACAACGATATTATATTTGGCTATCATTCGTTACAAGATATGATAGTTAAAAAAGGGAAAATACTACAGCCAAGAAGGAATTGAAGAAGAATAACAAAATAGAAATGGATTTCATCGGGGAAGGATTACCTAATCCAGTAAGAGAAAAGGTTGGTAATTGTTCATCGGCCAAAGAACTTTGGGATAATTTACATGATATATATTCTTCACCCATCGCAGATTCAAAAAATGCCAAAGAAGATGTAGGTATAGATCAAGAAGAAATATGTTCACTATGTCAAACAAATTCAAAAGATGAAGAGTACATAATCAACAAAGGTATGTTGTTTTTCTTTAATTGTGAAAAACATGGACATCTTGAAATAGAATGACATGAAGGAAATGATATAGAAAAACTAATTGAAAAAGAAGACAATTATGAAGAAGAATTGATCAATGCTTTAGATGAACTAAGAAAATGAAAGAGAAGCAAACAAGTCACTCAAGAAAGAATTGATGAAACAAAAGGGAAGTGCTCACATTTTTTAAGAAGCCCAACAAGTCATCAAGAACTTAAGAACTCAGCTAGAAGAAGTCATAAAGATTGAAGAAAATCTTAAAGATTAAAAATAGTATTTGGAAGCCAACATAACAGCACATAAGAAAGAATCAGAAATGAGAGAAAAGATGTTGATAGATCATATTGAGGAAAGAGCTAACGATCTAAACCAGCTTGAGGTAGAGTTTGGTCAAGAAGAGAAAGGACTTGACGAAGAAATAATCACATTAAAAATCAATCTTGAAGAAGTGAAAAGAACAAAAGAATTCATGAAGTATCTGATAATGAAGAAAGAAGAAGAGGTTGAGAAGCTTGAAGAAGAAGTTGTCACATTGAGAAGTAAAATCATCAAGTTAAACAAGAACGTTGAAGAGACATAAACATCCTCATCAGTTATAGAGAATGAAGAGAAACACTCTAGGTTGCTAGAAAAGAAGAATGAAGAAAATAGAAAGAGTTATGCAAAAATATTCAAAGGAAGGGATCATGGTCAACCAGAATCTAAGAAAACTACTAAAGATTCATCTTCAAGAAGACCATCCATGTTCAAGCCACAAAGAAGCTTCAATCATGATCATGATCAATCAAGGCATAAATTCATTAAGACTACACCACAAAGAACATCATTCACTCCGAGGTATGCAAATTTCTTTTATGGTCATTGTTTTTATTGTACTAATTTTGGACACAAGGTTGCATATTTTAGGGATTATAAAAGAAATTTTAAAGCACAAAATGCATATGTGGCCCCACGTAACATTGAATGTCACAAATGTCATAACTATGGACACATAGCTAGTGATTCTAGAAGCATGATCGATAATTCCATGAAATATAACACTGATATCAGATATAAGAAAGTATGGATAAGAAAACACGAAGAACAGGTGAACAAAGACTAGGTCCCAGAGATTGCAAGATTGGCAATAAAATGAGATGAAGAAAATTATACGGAGAAAAAGAAATATGTTAGATACAGAAAGGTTTCGAACATAACTGAAAGAAAAGAAGGACAGGTAAATAAAGAACAAGTTCAAGAGATTGTACTTTTAGGCATTGTATTGAAATATGAATCCACAGACAGAAAGAAAGAAGTTAGAGCTCAGAGAGATGATGAATCTACCAATGAAGATGATGACGAATACACATCAGAGCATGAATTGTTATGAGCCATCTGGCTTAGAGACTCCTAGGTAACATGAATATTAGACAGGGGGAGTCTATGTGATAGCTGTGATAGACCAAAGAACCATCCTTCAAGCAGCTTGTAGAGTTTGAGTAGACAGATCCAGAGCAGTCAGTTAATAGAAGTACAATTTGATAGTTGTAGTAGTGAGGACTTCATGATAGTATAGTAATAAATGGGTCAGCATTATGGATAGTTGTGCAGTAGAGTCTTGGACAATATGGAATGAGATGTATTTGTAAGAACACTTAGCAGGTTTGGATAGATATATGACAGTGGACAAGAACATGGATTCATAGATTGGTTCAGAGAGTGGTTTAGAGACAAAGGAACATTATGGATGTTAAGTACACAAGAAATGGCTCGAACAATTCTAATGGATTCCAAATTGACATATATTTTTTGGCCACATGTAGTGCATACAAAATTTCAAATTCAAAATAGAGTAATGCTCAGAAACAACAATGACAAAACTCCCTACGAGCTATGAAAGGAAGACCAACAAATGTTAAGCACTTCAAAATATTTGGAAGCAAATGCTACATCAAAAGACAAGATGGCAGAATGAGAAAGTTTGACTCTCTTGTGGACTAAGGAGTACTTGTTGGTTACTCAAGTACAAGGAAAAAATACAAGTATTACAATCTGAGATTGATAAAAGTTGTGGAAAGCATCAATGTAACAATTGATGAAACAAGTGGACGAGAATCAAAGGAAGAAGAAAATGAATCAGTGGAACAACTTTACGAAGAAGAAGCAAAATATGAAGAAGAAGTAGAAGAGGAAGATGAAGAAGATCAGATAGACGTAGAAGATCAAGTTCAACAAGTGCCTCCAAAGACATCTAGCAAACGAGTATAGAAGAATCATCCTTCAGATCAGATTATCGGAAACAAGGATGCAGGAGTTGATACTAGAAGAAGAATCTATTCACCAGAACAAATGCACATAGCACTCTTATCTACGATTGAGCCAAACAGTTTTGAAGAGGCCAACAAGGATGAATTCTGGAATAAGGCTATGAATGAAGAATTGGATCAAATAGAGAAGAATGATACTAGGGAATTGGTTCTAAGACCAAAGAATAAGAATGTGATTGGCACAAAGTGTACTTTTAGAAATAAATTGAATGAAGATGGAAAGGTTACAAGGAACAAAGCTAGATTGGTATGGAAATGATACACACAGGTTGAAGGAATCAACTTTGAAGAGACATTTTTCCCAGTTGCTAGTGGAAGCAATCTGATTTCTCTTAGCTTATGCATGCTCCAAGATTATTAAATTGTATTAGATCGACGTGAAATCAGTTTTTTTTTAACAAGGAACTTCAAGAAGAAGTCTACCTTGAACAACCATAATAATTTCAGTTGTCAGAGAACGCATATTATGTGTGCAAATTGAAGAAGGTCTTGTATGGTCTAAAACAGGATCCTAGACTGTGGTACTCTAGACTGGATAAATATCTACAACAGACAGGGTTCAGAAAAGGAAGTGTAGACAACAACCTCTACATCAAGGTAACTCAACATAGTGTTTTATTAATTGAAGTTTGTGTTGATGATATTATTTTTGGAAGTACCGATGACAGGTTAAGCCTGAAATTTGCAAAGGATATGCAAAATGAATTTGAAATGTCATTACTTGGAGAACTATCATTCGTTCTAGGTCTTTAGATATGTCAAAACAACCAATAAATTTTTATTTCTCAAACTAAGTATATCAGAGAAATGCTAAAGAGGTTAAGAATGGAAGATTATAAACCAGTTACCACTTCTATGCAAACCAATTTCAAGTTAAGAAAAGATTATGATTCAAAGGCTATACACCAGAGACAATACATGTCAATGATTGGTAGCTTACTATATGTGACAACATCCAGACCAGATGTAATGCAGACAGTTGGACGGGTGGCAGGATTTCAAGTAGCACCAAAGGAATCACATTTCTTAGCAGTGAATAGGATGTTCAGATATCTCAAAGGAACATAAGAGTTTGGATTATGGTATCCAAAATGAAAGGATCTATCACTTATTTCCGACATAGATGCAGATTGGGTAGGTTGCATTGATGACCGACGAAGCACCAGTGGAGAAACATTCTACTTGGTTGAGTGTTTAGTATCTTGGATAAGCAAGAAACAATAATAAGTATCTTTATCTACAACCGAAGCAGAGTATATTGCAACAACACGATGTTGTACACAATTTCTATGGATGAATTTTTTTTTGATAGATATATAGGTTGAGTATGGTGAACCCATTCCAATCTATTGTGATAATATAAGTGCCATCAGTATCTCAAAGAACCCGGTGATGCACTTCAATATGAAGAACATTCCAATCAAGTATCACTTTTTACAGGAACAGGTTGCAGAGAAGAACATCGGAGTTGAATATGTGGACACAAAAGAACAAGTGGCAGACATATTTACAAAACCACTTCCACGATAATCCTTTGAGTATCTTCGCCAGAGAATCGGAGTAATTTCAACCCAAAATGAATTCTTTTGAATGATTATCTTATATGTCTTAGATTTACACGAGGAACCACCATAAAGAGGATAATTCATGTTGGGAGATCAGTTTTAGGAAGCGTTCAGTCAGGGGGACAAGCCCTGAATGGGAATATACCTTTGCCATTGATGACAAAGGGGGAGAGATATATCATATGAAAAGGTAAATGCTCGGAGAAAGATCACATAGGCATGGTTCCAGGGGGAGCGATGGTCATAAGAGGAGCCTGAGTGATACAACTTCAGTATTGCATCAGAGTGTTTTTTTCAATGCCAAACGAGGAGATTATTGATTATTTGGGTTGGTTGTCATTGATGTCAACCCTTGAAGAAAGTCTGGTAGAAAAAAGGTTTGGGTAATGGACCCAAGTTTGTTTGATGTATAGTGGTATGAGTTTTAATATATTTGAAGGTAATATTATTCTAGATGTATAGTACATGTCATGCCATTTCTGGTGGTATGTGGAACATCACATAAATCCTCACGATTAAAGATTTATGACCATGTGAAGTTGGAGAACCCTCATGAGTCATCTAGAAGCCCCAACAGGTCAAAGTAGTCAAAGTGGTTGCAAAAAAGAAATTATTTAAATAATAAAGTGAAGTGATGTGTGTACTATAAGTTAAAGTGGATACAAAAGAAATTATTTAAATAATAAATTTAATGAAAAAATTGATAAGTGGAAAAGTGGTTAGAAGTGGGTTATCCCTAAAATAAGGAAAGTGGTTTAAGATGGTTAAAAGACAACCCCTTGAGAAAACTACATAAAAGTATAAATAAGAGGCAAGGGTCTCTCATTTTAATCACACTTGAGCATATTGAATATATACAAGTGACTGAGGTAACCAAAGGATATCTAAAGCGAATTTCAGAAGGAAGGTGAAGTAAAAAAGGCCGAAATTCAAGGGAGGATAAATTCTTTTGATGATGTTTTCTAAGGTATGTTATTTACAGGTCATCTCACAATTTTCACAATAACTTGTTTTCTATAATGATTCAGACCACGAAATTTGGATGTCATTGATGAAACATATCTAAGCAGCTGTGATAAAAATTTCAGCTTGTGGGTCATTGTAGTTTTGGAGTTACACTTCGTGGAAAATAGGGTTTGTGGCTAGTCCCAAAACTAGTTTAAAACAAGTGTTTCATGTAAAAACATCATAACTTCTTCATAAAAGATCCAAATTTATTGGTTAGCATATAATTTGTAGTATTTGTTATACCATTTTCAGATCCATACAACAAACATTTCATTCGGGGCACGCTCTACAAGTTCGCTCTTTAGAATAAACCATAATTCAACAACGCATGTCATTTTTTCTATAACTCCTTTTCTGAGAGGTTCCAAGTAGTGAAACCTGGAGAAATTGCATAAAAGACACTGAAGAACGTTGTGTACTATTTTCAGATCTTTATTCATTACATGTATATAGTTATGATTATTTCAAGTTAGGGTTGATGACTAATCCAAAATTAGTCATGTGAGACTAAAGTAAAGTTTGATGTAAATGCTAGTCACATGTTGCTAAATTTAAGGAAGGTTTGCAGGTATGTGATCATATACAATAGGTCTATTACAGAGTTACAAATAAGATTTGGATGATAAAATTGATGAGGGATTTTGGTTGAGATACATGTTGGGTACATGGTTGAGACAAGTAGTTGATGAGTTGACTCATACATGAGGTGTATAGTTGATGATGTTGGTACATCTTGATGAGTCATAGTTGATAACTAGTTGATGTATGGTTGATACATACTTGGTACATGGTTGGAGGAACTTGTTAGTAGTATTGTTAACACATGGTTTATGGATGATGTAGCATACTTGTCTTGGTATATTATTAGAAGCACATATTGATCTTGGTGATGATTATGAGTTGTTGTGTTATGCTTGGTTGATGCACATATTGGTGATATTGTGCATATGGTTGAGAGTTGTCTTGGTAATTGATCTTGATGAGTAGATATGATTTGGTTGATAAGATTGATGAGATAGGTTGTTGTGATAGGTTGTTTGGACATGTTATTGTGACATGTTATTTTTACATGTTTGGTGCATGGTTGATGCATTTGTTTATGGTACAGGTTGAGGTACATATTGATATATGGTACATGTTGGCACAGTTTATTGGTACAGGTTGATGTATGGTACATGTTGGCACAATTTATTGGTACAGGTTGTTACATGTTGTTTGGTGCAGGTTGATTGTTATAGGTTTATAGTAGTATATCTCACAGTGATAGTGTGACAGTGGTTCCATCATTCTACTTATATTTCAGGGCGGTGTGATAGGAAAAGGACATGTGGCTGTAGCCACCTTCCGGTTATAGCTGAAGAACATAGGGGGTTGTAGCCTCCTTCTGGTTGTAGTCAGAGAATTGGGGAGTTGGAGCTTCCCTCAGGTTGTAGGCTGAGAAACTAGGGGGTTGGAGCCTCCTTCCAGTTGCAGCTAGAAAACAAAGGAAATTGACGCTTCCAATGAATGTAATTCTTAAAGAAATATAAGAAAAATCATTCTGTGGTTTTCTCCCGCTTTGAGTTTCCATGTAAAAACACTGGTGTACTGTGTATGTGTATGATTTCTCATTTGTTCATTGTTTATTTACTCTGCAACTATGGGATGATAATGATATATTGATATAACACTTGCATTTTGTGGTTAAAAATGATTATATTTCTCTATTACTGATTCACCCCCCCTCTCAGTAATCCAACAATTGGTATCAGAACAAGTTTCTTCAAGAAACAATTTAACCACTGGAAGGAGATCATGGATTATTTTGAGAATGGAGTACCACTGTTTAATGGTCAGAATGGTTTAAGATATGATCTATGGAGTGGAAGGATAAAAGTATTTTTACAGGCACATGGGTATTATATTTGGCTATCAGTCGTTACATCATATGATAGTTCAAAAAGGGAAAAGATTGCAACCAAGAAGGAATTGAAGAAGAATAACAAAATAGAAATGGATTTCATCTAGGAAGGATTACTTAATCCGGTAAGAGAAAATATTGTTAAATGTTCATCAACTAAAGAACTTTGAGATAAGTTACATGATATATATTCTTCACCCATCACAGATTAAAAAAATTCCTAAAATGATGCAGGTACAGATCAAGAAGAAACATGTTCACCATGTCAAACAGATTCAGAAGATGAAGAGTACATAATCAACAAAGGTATGTTGTTTTTATTTAATTGTGAAAAATGCGGACATCTTGAAATATAATGCTATAAAGGAAATGAGATAGAAAAACTAATTGAAAAAGAAGACAAATATGAAGAAGAATTGATCAATGCTTTAGATGAAATAAGAGAAGAAAACAAGTCACTCAAGAAAGAATTGATGAAACAAAATGAAAGTGCTCACATTTTTTAAGAAGCCCAACATGTCATCAAGAACTTAAGAACTCGGCTAGAAGAAGCCATAAAGATCGAAGAAAATATTGAAGATCAAAAGCAGTGTTTGGAATCCAACATAGCAACACAGAAGGAAGAAGCAGAAATGAGAGAAAATATATTGACAGATCATCTTAAGGAAATAACTAACGATCTAAACCAGCTTGAGGCAGAGTTTGGTCAAGAAGAGAAATGACTTGAAGAAGAAATAATCACATTAAAAATCCAACTTGAAGAAACGAAAAGAACAAAAGAAGGCATGAAGTCTCTGATAATGAAGAAAGAAGAAGAGGTTGAGAAGCTTGAAGAAGAAGTTGTCACATTGAGAAGTAAAATCGTCAAGCTCAACAAGAATGTTGAAGAGACAGAAACATCCACATCAGTTATAACAAATGAAGAGAAGCACTCTAGGTTGTTAGAAAAGAAGAATGAAGAAAATAGAAAGAGTTATGCATAAGTATTCAAAGGAAGGAATCATGGTCAACCAGAATCTAAGAAAACTATTAAAGCTACATCTTCAAGAAGACCATCCATGTTCAAGCCACAAAAAAGATTCAATCATGATCATGATCAGTCAAGGCATAAATTGAGAAGGACTACACCACAAAGAAGAACATTCACTCCTAGGTATGCAAATTTATTTTATGGTCATTGTTTTTATTATACTAATTTTAGATATAAGGTTGCATATTGTAGGGATTATAAAAGAAATGTTCAAGCAAGAAATGCCTATGTGGCCCCACATAACATTGAATGTTACAAATGTCATAACTATGGACACATAGCTAGTGATTGTAGAAGCATGATCAATTCTTCCATGAAAGAGAACATTGATATCAGATATAAGAAAGTGTGGATAAGAAAACACGAAGAACAGGTGAGCAAACACCATGTCCCATAGATTGCAATATTGACGATAAAATAAGATGAAGAAAATTCTACAGAGAAAAAAAAAGATGTCAGATATAGAAATGTTTGGAAAATAACTTAAAGAAAAGAAGGACATGTAAATAAGGAATAGGTTCAAGAGATTTTACTTTCAGGCATTGTAGTGAAAGATGAATCCACAGACAGAAAGAAAAAAGTCAGAGCTCAGAGAGATGATGAATCTACCAATGAAGGTGATGATGAATACACACCAGAGAAGGAAATGTTCTGAGCCATCCGACTTAGATATTCCCAGGTAACATGAGTATCAAACATGGGGAATCTATATGATATATGTGATAGACCAAAGAACCATCCTTCGAGCAGCTTGCAGAGTTTGAGTAGACAGATCCAGAGAAATCAGTTAATACAAATACAGTTTGATAGTTGTTGTATTGAAGACTTCATGATATTATAGTAATAAATGGGTCAACATTATGGAAAATTGTGCAGTAGAGTCTTGGACAGTGTGGAAATAGATGGATTTGTGCAAACACTTAGTAGGTTTGGATAGATATATGATAGTGGACGAGAGCATGGATTCATAGATTGGTTCAGAGAGTGGTTCAAAGACAAATGAACATTATGGATGTTAATTACACAGGAAATGGATCGAACAATGCTAATGGATTCCAAATTGACAGATATCTTTTGGAAACATGTAGTGCCTACAAATGTTCACATTCAAAATGGAGTAATTCTCAGAAACAACAATGACAAAACTCCCTACGAGCAATGGAAATGAAGACCAACAAATGTGAAGCACTTTAAAATATTTGGAAGCAAATGCTACATCAAAAGAGAAAATGGTAGAATGGGAAAGTTTGACTCTCTTGTGGACTAAGGAGTACTTGTTGGTTACTCAAATACAAAGAAAACATACAAGTGTTACAATCTGATATTGAACAAAGTTGTGGAAATCATCAATGTAACAATTGATGAAGCAGGTGGATGGGAATCAAAGGAAGAAGAAAATGAATCAGTGGAACAACTTTATGAAGAAGAAGCAAAAGATGAAGAAGAAGTAGAAGAGGAAGATGAACAAGATTAGATAAAAGTAGAAGATCAAGTTCAACAAGTGCCTCGAAAGACACCTAGCAAATGAGTACAGAAGAATCATCCTTCAGATCAGATTATCGAAAACAAGGATGCAGGAGTTGAGATTAGAAGAATGCAGGATGCAAGGATGAATTCCATAATAAGGCCATGAATGAAGAATTGGATCAAATAGAGAAGAATGACACTTGGGAATTGGTTCCAAGACCAAAGAATAAGAACATGATTGGCACAAAGTGGGGTTTCATAAATAAATTGAATTATGATGGACAGGTTACAAGGAACAAAGCTAGATTGATATGTAAAGGATACACATAGATTGAAGGAATCGACTTTGAAGAGACATTTTTCCAGTTGCCAGAATGGAAGCAATTTGATTACTCTTAGCTTATGCATGCTCCAAGAATATTAAAGTGTATCAGATGGACGTAAAATCATCATTTTTTGAATGGGTAACTTGAAGAAGAAGTCTGCATTGAACAAACAGAAGGATTTTGGTTGTCAGAGAAAACGAATTATGTGTGCAAATTGAAGAAGGCCTTGTATGGTCTAAAATAGGCTCCTAGAACGTGGTACTCTAGACTGGATAAATATCTACAACAAGAAGGGGTCAGAAAAGGAAGTGCAGAAAACAACCTCTACATCAAGGTAACTCAAGATAGTATTTTATTAATTGAAGTTTATGTTGATGATATTATTTTTGGAAGTACGGATGACAGGTTAAGCCAGAAATTTGCAAAGAATATGCAAAATGAATTTGGAATGCCATTACTCATTGAACTATCCTTCTTTTTGGGTCATCAGATATGTCAAAGAAACCAATAAATTTTTATTTCTCAAACTAAGTATATCATAGAAATGTTAAAGAGGTTGAGAAAATATTATGATTTAAAGTCTACAGACCAGAGGCAATACATGTCAATGATTGGTAGCTTACTATATGTGACAACATCCACACTGGATGTAATGCAGGAAGTTGGATAGGTGGCACGATTTCAAGAAGCACCAAAGGAATCACATGTCTTAGCAGTGAAGAGGATTTTCATATATCTCAAAGGAACACAAGAGTTTGGATTATGGTATCCAAAAGGAAAGGATCTATCACTTATTTCCTACACAGATGCAGATTGGGCAGGTTGCATTGATGACCGATGAAGCACCAATGGAACAACATTCTACTTGGGTGAGTGTTTAGTATCTTGGATAAGCAAGAAACAATCATCAATATCTTTATCTACAGTCGAAGCAGAGTATATTGCAACAACATTATGTTGTACACAGGTTTTATGGATGAAACAAATTATGATAGATATATAGGTTGAGTATGAGGAGACCATTCCAATCTATTGTGATAATACAAGCGCCATCAATATCTCAAAGAACCTGGTGATGCACTCCAAGAAGAAGAACATTCCAATCAAGTATCACTTTCTATGGGAACAGGTTGCAAAGAAGAACATCAGAGTTGAATATGTGGGTACAAAAGAACAAGTGGCATACATTTTTACAAAACCACTTCCACGGGAATCCTTTGAGTATATTCGCCAAAGACTCGGAGTAATTTCTACTCCAAAATGATTTTTTTTGAATGCTTATCTTATATGTCTTAGATTTACGCAAGGAAGCACCATAAAGAGGACAATTCAGGTTGGGAGATCAGTTTCAGGAAAAGTTCAGTCAGGGGGGGCAGCCCTGGATAGAAAGATACATTTTCCATTGATGACAAAGGGGGAGATATTTATCAGATGCAAAGGTAAATACTTGGAGAAAGAACACATAGGCGTGGTTCCAGGGGGAGCGATGGTCATAGGGGGAGCATGAGTGATATGACTTCGGTATTGCATCAGAGTGTTGCCATCAATGCCAAAGGGGGATATTATGGATTATTTGGGTTGGCTGTCATTGATGTCAACCCTTGAAGAAAGTCCGGTAGCGAATTTCGGTAGCACAAAGGTTTGGGTAATGGAACCAAGTTTGTTTGATGTATAATGCTATGAGTTTTAATCTATTTGAAGGTAAGACTATTCTAGATGGATAATACATGTCATGTCATTTCCGGTGGTATGTGAAACGTCACATAACTCCTCACAGTTAGAGAGTTATGGCTATGTGAAGTTGGAGAACCCTCATGAGTCATCTAGAAGCCCCAAAAGGTCAAAGTAGTCAAAGTGGTTGCAAAGAAGAAATTATTTAAATACTAAAGTGAAGTTATGAGTGTACTATAAGTCAAAGTGGATACAACATAAATTATTTAAATAATAAAGTTAATGGAGAAATTACTGAGTGGACAAGTGGTTGGAAATGGGTTAGCCTTGAAGTAAGGAAAGTGGTTTAACATGGTTAGAAGGTAACCCCTTGAGGAAGCTACATAAAAGTATAAATAAGAGGAAAGGGTCTCTCATTTTAATCACACTTGAACATATTGAATATCTATAAGTGACTGAGGTAACCAAAGGATATCTAAGACAAAATTTCAGAGGGAAGGTGAAGTAAATAAGACTGGAATTCAAGGGAGGATAAATTCTTTTGATGATGCTTTCTAAGGTATGTTATTGACAGGTCATCTCACCATTTTCGCAATAATGTGTTTTTCTAGAATGATTCAGACCGCGAAATTTGGAGGACGTTGAGGAAGCATATCCAAGTAGTTGTGATAAACATTTCAGCTTGTGGGTCGTTGTATTTTTAGAGTTACACACCATGGAAAATAGGGTTTTTGGCTAGTCCTAAAACTAGTCTAAAACAAGTGTTTTGTGTAAAAGCGTCAGAACTTCTTCATAACAGATCCCAATTCAGTAAGACCAAATGTATTGGTTAGAGTATAGTCTTTAGTATTGAGTGTAATATTTTCATATCCATACAACAAATAGTCCATGTGGGACACGTTCTATAGGTGCGCTCTCTAGAATAAGACAAAATTCAACAAGGTATGCCATTTTTGTTGTAACTCATTTTCTCAGAGGTTCAAAGTAGTGAAACCTGGAGGAATTACATAAAATACATTGAAGAATATTATGTACTATTTTCATATCTTTATTCATTACAGGTACATAGTTATGATTAATTCAAGTTAGGGTTGTTGACTAATCCAAAACTAGTCATGTGAGACTAAAGTAAAGTTTGATGAAAATGATAGTCTCTTGTTGTTAAGGTTAAGGAAGGTTTGCAAGTATGTGATCATATACACCAGGTCTATTACAGAGTTATAAATCAGATTTGGATGATGAAATTGATGAGATATTTTGGTTGAGGTACATGTTGGGTACATGGTTGAGACAAGTAGTTGATGAGTTGGCACATACATGAGGTGTATAGTTGATGATGTTGGTACATCTTCATGAGTCATAGTTGATGAGTAGTTGATGCATGATTGGTACATACTTGGTACATGGTTTGAGACACTTGTTAGTATTATTGTTGACACATGGTTTATGGATGATGTAGCATACTTGTCTTGGTATATTATTAGAAGCACAAATTGATCTTGGTGATGATTATGAGTTGTTGTGTTATGCTTGGTTGATGTCTTTGATGATTATGAGTAACTCTTTATCTTTGAGGGGGTCAAGATAAAGAGTTACTCTTTTTAATAGTACTCCGAATGGAGTCTTTGCGCAACCCGTTCATGAGCCCAAGCAGGCCAAGTGTTGTAACCATGCTCTGATACCAATTTGTCACACACCCACTATGGGAACTAATATTTTTCGCCTTTTTCTTTCTTCTTCGTTGTCGAGGGACAGAGTTCCCGAATTCTTATAAGGTACTGGCATAGGCTAGGTCTTCCAATTGGGACCTTCATCTGACCAATTCACGGGTTCTTTTGTTGAAAATCCATCGTGTACAATTTACGCACCAAGTGTAGGATTTACTTCCACATGTCCATCGGTTGTGACCCTAGGCTAAGTCAAGAGGCACATTTCACATTTCGGGACTTCAGAAACCGAGAGTTCGAAATGCAAAAGAGTTGAGTCCTTCGACACCCCGAAACCTGAAATCCTATTCACACCAAGCCTGCTCCGGGATTTTACCTACCGGGACTTCGCATACCGGGATATCGCGATGTACGATGAAAAGAGGTCTCACATCTGAGTTTCCCGGGAGCCGAAACTACGAAGCTCATATATCCACTAAATTCACTTCGGGGTTTCGCAAGTTGGGATTTCGCGATGTGCGATGACAAGAGGTCTCGCATCTGAGTTTCCCGGGAGCCGAAGCTCCCAAGCGCCGATACACACACACACACACACACACACACACACACAATGGTAAGTTCCCTTCGGGGTCTCACAAGTCGAGATTTCTTAACTGGCAGATACAAGGAACTAACCCTTAGGATTCCTGGGTGCTGAAACGCCGAGACATCAAACTCTAGCCACACTATTATTATTTCGGGGTTTCACAAATCGGGATTTCGCGACTAGCGATTACAAGAGAACTTACCCTTAGGTATCCTGGGTGCCGAAACATCGAAACATCAAGATTTATCCACGCTAGACCTTTTCGGGGTTTCATACTTCAGGATTTCGCGATTGGCGAGTACAAGGGAACTTACCCTTAGGTATCTCGGCTGCCAAAACACCAAAACATCAAGACTCTAATCACGCTACACTATTCCAAGGTTTCATACTTCAGAATTTCGTGATTGGCGAGTACAAGGGAACTGATCCTTGGGTTTCCCGGTTGCTGAAACACCGAAACACCAAGACTTATCCACGCTAGACCTTTTCGGGGTTTCATACTTCGGGATTTCATGACTAGCGATTACAAGAGAACTTACCCTTAGGTATCTTGGGTGTCAAAACACTGAAACATCAAGATTTATCCACGCTAGACCTTTTCGGGGTTTCATACTTCAGGATTTCACGATTGGCGAGTACAAGGGAACTTACCCTTAGGTATCCTGGGTGCCGAAACACTGAAACATCAAGACTCTAATCATGCTACACTATTCTTGGGTTTCATACTTCGAGATTTCGCGATTGGCGAGTACAAGGGAACTGACCCTTGGGTTTCCTGGTTGCCGAAACACCGAAACACCAAGACTTATCCACGCTAGACCTTTTTGGGGTTTCATACTTCGGGATTTCGCGACTAGAGATTACAAGAGAACTTACCCTTAGGTATCCCAGGTGCCGAAACACTGAAACATCAAGATTTATCCACGCTAGACCTTTTTGGGGTTTCATACTTCAAGANTCTGAGGGGACCATTCTTGCTGGTGCAAGGTCTCCAGACTTAGACCATAAAATCATTCAACGGATCCTTGGGTAATTATCACCAGGCTTGGGGGCATGACTGAAAGGCCTTCTTAACTTATCAAGCTATGAACTCTGTGATAGGGGCGAGGTAAGCTTAGATATTTACTTAGACAATAGTCCTTTCAAGGAACTCACTCTGGCTCTGGAATAGCGAGGGAACCTTCCCAGAAGGAGGTGCCTTCGGGGAAATCCAACTAAGACATCGTGTGAGTTAAGTGCAGGGGACAATTCTCCTGAGGATGGACTCGAAATCTGAACTTGTACAGTACACACACACACACACACACACACACACACAC